>WJFA01000497.1:0-36066 GCA_009870155.1 Pseudobourletiella spinata
CCGCTACTTTTTCGCTACGTAACTCGGCGTAGCGAAACTACAACCTCCTTCAATCGCTCCCGCTACCGCTACAGGCTTTTGTAGCGAAAGGCACGCCCTAGTACAGAATCAAATAAACATGGTCTCTGCTTCGAACTCTGCAATAACTAGAACGGCACTGGCTGAGTTTTCCTATTCCTAAGATGTATGTATAATCAGTTAATCAGTCGTAACCACATACAGAACCTGATCACACGCGTCGTCCATTCTAATGTGTGACCCGCATTGTTCTCACTATAAGGACGTTCTCGCCACTTGTTATCTATAGGCTAACGCCTCCGAGGTATTGACTTCCTCAGTTACTGATATCAATGAAGAATGAGGTGCCATAGAGAATGGAAAATAAGTACGAAGAACATGAAATCAGGTGAAGTGAACACGTTTGGCTCCGTCTCCTCAAGCGCATTACGTAAGGAAGGATGGGTAACTGAATGAAGCGAAAAATGCTCCCGAGCTCTTCAGTGGGTATCACTGTTGGTGTGTGCAAAAGCGGTGGTACATGCATAAAGCGCAAACTGTACCTTGTTCGGCATGTACCAGCTGCGTGTTCACAGAAGCTGCCCAGGAAAAACAATAATCACGTTTCAGCCCTTGTTGTTGGCGAGATCCGTCTGAGTGTAAAGAGGAGCGTTTAATTTTGGACTCGTATTGCATGCAAGCATTGTGTATAGAATCCCACATAGCCAAAGTTCCGATGCGTGACTACAGGGAATTTGGAGATGTTCAATACTCGCTGCCTGATCCGAATACCGTAAGTCCTCAAATAGAACTACCGCCCTCTCCAATCGAACCTTTGTTCTCGTAAGCGTAATTTAATCCCCAGCCGTAAAGACGGCTTTTTCATTGTGTCATCCTTGCAGTCTGCCGTTGTGAAGACATTTATAATATTGGAATTTGAAGTTTCTGTTAAAAGCAGAAACATATCATGAATGATAGAAACAGAAACTAAAATTTGAAATTTACATTGAAATTTCAGTACACTAGAAGCTCAGTCTCATCTTGAGCACTTCTAGAAACTTGTATTAGATCTGTATTCATTCACAGCAAACAAATTCGTAATAGAACTTACGACCAGAAAAAGTTCTTAAAACTACAGAGACAAATTAGTCGGGGGAATTCGTCTAGATTTCATGGAATGAGATTGTTTGTCGTATGATCAATCCATCACTTCATATAGCTAAATTTGTTAGGCATAACGTATAACCAGTAACAATTCTGAAACTCACGTTTCACAAATTTTGCACATAGTAAAAGTGACTCAATTCAAGAACACAACAATCAATAGCAGTAGCGCAAGCCAATATAATTATGACCCTTTATTTTTATAATTAATTTTGTGACTAATTCTCATTAGTCCAAGACTTAATCAGCGTTTCATCACATTACAAGTCAACCATTTTATTCTATATTGCCACGTCGAAAACCTACAATTTTTTGCATTTTCCTTCATCAGAATCAGCTATTACTATATCCACGAAGTCCCAACCCGCACGCCAAATAAAAACACATGCCTAAAACAAAACTTAAATGCAAATTGACACGCGGAAAATCTATCCTAATGAGTGAGAGGAGTTGGCTTATTAGTGCGGAATTGCTTCACCTCGTAGCTTAGCTACGTAGCCCACACACTTGTTTGATAGTGCGGATCTGCTGTAATCCTTTATATAGCCATATGATCGCACTCAACTCAATCCCTATACCTCTGCCCAAGTCAAAAATCTATTCGAGAAAAGCTAAACATATACCCCCAATCGGATTCGTCGTTGTAGCATTAGTTTTAAAAGAGCTCGTGTGTTGGATGAGAAACTGCTGTGTTGCTAGTACAGATCGACACCTCCTTGTCTTGAAATGATAGAAATTATAATTACTGACATTCTGGTGGACAGAAATCAAACTAAAACTCAGGAGGAGAGAAATTTAAGTTTCCTTTACCATTTTAATATTGATTCATAGATTTAAAGCATTTAATCAACATTAAATGTCATTTTCCATTTTCTTTTTTTTCAAATCAAAATAAAAATGAATTCTGGGTTTTTGAAGTGTCAGATTTCCATTTTACCCGCCATTTCAGTACCTAAAATTACGTGTGCTGTTTGTGCTTTTGGCACGCCTAAGTATTAATGTGGAAACTATACGATGATGACTAAGCGGGTGAACGCAAATCCGTGAGCAATAGGAGGCCTCGACGGCGTGTAGTCGAATAGATCTCGAATCCGCACTAGCGGTGAGATATGGCTGGGTTTTCCGCCTCCCTACTCCTAATAAATTTTCATACATGATTACTAGACGTGAAAAACAATGATGGTAGAAAGAGATATAAAATCTGGCCTAACTAGGTACATGTATCAATGTATGGAGCGGGGAAAATTTGTAGGTCAAAGCCAGCAGACAACTGGAGTTACGACGGAGCTACCGTGATTTCATATCAAACATCATCGGGGCTGTGTCGTTGACAGATTAAGGCAGTGCGACTGTTCCAACTATGCCATCGATATTAAAATCCTTTCCGAAAACACACATGCTACTCACCTTCTTCGACACACATCGATAGGTAGATGAATTCTTGAATTGCGTGCATTTGTTTAAAGGGAGAGTCTCTTGGCGTGTACCACTATATTAGTTATTCCGAGATCAGAAGAGGGATGCAATACCTATACAAACAACATGGAGTTATTTTGCTCCACTGACTGGTTAAAATATGGAGGAAAACGGGTTAGTCGCGAGTCAATAACAAAGCTCACATTCACTTTCAGGACGAGGAAAACTTGCAACTCTTCCGAAGGGCGACTCTGAGATGATGATGTACTTACACTTGACTACTACTTTCAACCACTTCGATGGTCTTTGTTGGCGAATGGCGAACAACTCCATTGTTACAGAGATAATAACCCTGCTTGCATTAGGTTCACACGCAACACGCATACGCGCGCACAACTGCGGATTCTGTTATCCCCAATAAAATGACGGGCTGTACATTTGCTAACTTCATAAATATTCCATTGAGCTATTCGCACCACATACGTCTCCCACTCGGAATATATTGTTATACCATTATTATGACTATGACTAAAGTAAACAACAGATCCACTTAATACATTTGGTGCTTTTAGCTTGTCTTCCGTAATTATTGGATCTTATTGTATTCAGTCCTCACATTAACCCGCAAAAAAGTTGTCCCGAAAACAGACAGAAGAGGAGAGGGTGTTGCAATGATGAAGAAAGCCTGGGAAAAACTATCATCGAGTTCATAGTTACGTTGAGCTACACAACAGTACATAGCATAAATACACGAGTATTCAACACGAGACCGTTACTCCGTGGAGAATACGAAAACGGAAAGGAGAGAGAGCTGGAACAAGTCCCGACTCCGGAAACCAAACTTTACATTGTAAAATATTCAGTCGCCATGACTGCCACGTAGGAAGGATTTGTGGGAAAGGAGGTTAAGCTATAGACTGGAATCATTGCGACAACGACCAGGCTAAACAGTCGCTAGAATTTGCCACCGAAGTACGAGACCTTACGAAAGACGACACGAAGGTTTTGTATGCTCGCGGAATTCTTTCCCTTGTTTGTTTCACACGGCCATTGCCTCGTTACTTCTTAACTCTCGGACTCAGCCCGCACACACACTTGAGATATCTGTTTGGTCAATGCACTGCATTGTTCTAGCCTTTCTGATTAGATTTCCCTCAGCACACTCGAGGACGACCCGTGTACATGTGGACAGATCCTTCTCATAGATGTATACATTTTGTACAAGTGGCAACTCCAGGAATATTCTTGACTGTGCGACTGATTGAATGACAATAACAACCTCATTAAATATTCCACATGCCTCACTTTCTTACTCCATAGCTCCACGTTTATGTGCAGGAGCGCACTTCCGCCGCCCCCCCCCAAGCCAGAGCAGCATGTGGTAGTGGATCATGCAAGATATAGAGAGGAACTTCCAACTTAGCTGGACTTAACTGGTTTGGAGAAAACGGAAAATTCTTTTGCTACTGAAGTATTGCGCAGTTGGCGGGTCATCCTCGTCGTTCCTTTCCAGGACAATCCGTCATTGGTCTAACTTTCATTTAAGTATAGACGCCGCCGTTCATCCTATTTCCTCCCGGTCCTTATGTCCGTCCTCACTATTAATGACTCTCATCCGTGGCTCACGAAAGTTGCCACACAACCCCTGCTCGCCCAATTTTAGCACACTTGCCTCAGTAGCTCGGCAACAACAAATGTGTTACATGGAGAACTTGGAGAAAATTCTTGACCGACAACGGGAGGAAATGGGAACAGAAGGAAAGGAAGTGGGATAGATGGGAGGAGGTTGGAAAGAAGGGCAGATGGGCAAAAGAGTATATATCTATATAATAAACACCGTGGCCGACTCTCATTTGTCCGGGGTAAACTTCGGAACCACTGACCGGATGACCATGTATGGTACATCATTCGAAAGCCGGCGGCACCGCACGGCGCACCATCATGTGCCATACGTCAATCGAAAGACAGCTATATGGAGATAGTTACTAGCATATTTTGATTCTGATCAAACTTTGACCTCGGGTCAAAAACTGGGGTCAAAGTTCAACTATAGGGTGTATATTTAAACCGTTCTTTCCACACGAAAGAAAACTGCACCACGTGATTTCTCATGCAATTCTACCTTGGAGCAACAATTTTCGAAACTCTCACATTTGACCTGGCGTCAAATACCCAGGTCAAAGGTAAGAATTTTGGTCAAATCGCGCGTATAGCTTTTCAAGTGCAAATTAACTGCACCATCAAATTTTCCGTTCCATTCAGTCCCATGTTTGCAACTTTGCCATTTCTGTGTTTGTGTGCAATGCTGTACTGCAAATTAGAGCATAACCACTTCGTAGGCAGTGCGGAGGGAGGAAACAAGTCGGTCGCCGTCCCTAGGACGTGTATGTATATATGTATATACATATATGCATATATACATATGTATATATATATATATGGTAGAGCTCCTCCAGACAGTGAAATATAGACATTTCGGAGCCCATTAATATTGCAGCCTCTTCATCATCTCATTCATTTATTGGGCAATTTAAACCTACCGCATCATTTCCCCTCTGCACAAATGGCATGCTGTACTAGATTTTCTGTGGTGTGCTATCGGGAAGTATCGTTCTGCAGGATCAGTAATTATCTCCAGGGGGTTTTCGAACTGTGGAGAGGGAAGAACGTCGGTTGCCCCATAATGCTCGCGTTGAACCATTCACGTCGTCTTAGGGCGTACTAATGGGAAATCAAGTGGTTTAGGTCCATGGCCACCATGAAAACATGATTTCTACTCTGTGGGCGCTCTCAAACTGTCTTCAGTTCCCGTGATATGAGGAACGTGTGTTCAGGTGGGAACGGAGGGATTCCCCAAGAGTGTCATTTCCTATAAAACTTTAAACCTCCTTCCGCACACAAGCACACACATAAGCCGGTTCATCCTGCAAAAAAAAACTGTTGGGCACGGGGAATTCCTTTGGCCTGTGAATAACCTTCACTTGTTGGGGCACCCTGAGAAATGGAGAGGAAATCGCCGGCTGAGATAGAGAGTTCAAGGTGTCTTTTGAAATAGAACATTCAAAATTTATTTTTAACCTTGAACTCTCATGGAATTAAGGGATCTTCACTTCATCCTCCTGATTTCTAGTCGAACGTGTATGCCTTCTTATCTCCGCTATCCATTACGTTAGTAAATTTTCAGTCCATAGCTGGCATACAGTATAACATCGCTCCTGGTGAGAACCTTCTAGTTAGTACTATCCTCCAATATAACTGGGTCTGCGATGATAAAAAGTATACCTCAATCCGTGTCCCCATCGTAAATGTGCTTTCATTCTCGATCTGACGGATCAGTGGAAATCCTTCAATTCGCAACATAAATGCCTGCAACCTTGAAGAAACCTGAAGGTCCTACACTGTCCTTTGGATCACTATACGGAGTACGCTACGAATGTCTCAGCCACAGCAATAGCTACTGCGAAAACTCATGTACACAAAGCAAAAAGACAGTCATGTCATGACTCAGGATGCAGATGCTTAGGAAAACATTTTTGCTGCATAAAGAGTATATGTTCGTGGAAGACGCAATGCATCTGCATGCCATTGCAACACTTTGTCGAAGTCTTCATGACGGTATCACCCAACGCTGAAGGGGTAAGCTGTAAGAAAAATTCTCCACCTACTTTGCTGGAGAGCATTTCATTTATGAGACGGTTCGTTCTTCCGAATAAGTTACTCTAGAGTGATGGGTTCGCACAATAATCAGCCAAAAACCACAGCTGGCGCCTCCATGAGACCAATTAATAGGAGCGAACCGCTCAATTTTCACATGTCAGGAAGCCTTGAATGGGTAGTCTGCATGTGGAATTTACTTCTATGTATTGCCCAAGCTTTTACCATACATCTGCATTAAGTGCTCAAGTAACCCGTTGTAGCTGGCAGTAACACTGACCGAGTGAACAGAGTCTCAAAAATCTCAACTTCCACCGTCATCTCAAGTAGTGAACTTGAAATGGAAACTAATCACGTATTAGGAAATACCTTGGACTCTATTTTTGAAAATATTTCCTGTTCGCCAAAAGAAAAACTACCCTTAGTAACCGCGAACGTGTAGTATTCAAGGATTAACAGAGAACACAATAGTGGATCATCATCCCGCAACCAAATTGTGCGTGTCATCGCCGAGGGGAAGCAAAAGCTGTCAGCTTGATGCGACTGCACGACTGCATTTTTATGTGCGAGCATCTGGAGTAACAACAGCGTGATGACTAACAACATGATTGCAACATAGAGTTTTTGCCCAGAATAAGCACGTAACTTACCACTGACTCAGTTTCCAGCTAAGCAAAAGATTCGTGAAAGGCGTCAATAAATAGCAACAATGGCAATGTCTGAGAAAGATCTAAGAAACCAGTTTTCTCTTCCCAAGAGCAATAGGGGATTTCCACAAGGTCCTGTGAAAAGGAGATTATAATTTGGAATGGACTGAACTGGAAAGTAGACACATCACTACTCAGCAATACAAAGACGGACAGGGTAAACGTCCCTCCGCGTGAATAAGTTGGCACTGGCAGTTGTGCAAATATGCAGTGAACACACTTGTCCTACTGCTCTTTCAAAACATTTGGAATTGTTGTGGGGCGGCGATGATTCCTCAAAAATCAATCCAAAGTAGTCGATAAATACCCAATGGAAAAACTCTCTCACTGCTCATCCCCCAAGAGTTATTTTACATTTATCATAAGATGCGTAACACACCGCGGCATGGGAGACGGTCGGAGGCTAATGCTCATTCCAAGTACAGCTGCACTTACACATAATAACTAATTATACACCTCACTCCACCATCGTCCTCTTCAGTCGCATTAACTGAAAAACACTAATGTGATTAAAGTAGTGCACAGCGGCGAAGAAATTTTCCCAGAGCCTTCGTCGTATTTTGGCTCAACACACGCTAAATATTAATTAACGATATTCTCCCTCCCACAACTCGCATACAGAAAGGCACGCACACATCTGAATGCACAAACTAACCTTTGGGATTACTTCCCTCCGTCGGCCCGTCACGAGTGTATATGTTCCAACTGAGTAGGAAAAAATAGCTACTATTTCTCTAACAGAAGTGCTCCGGCGCTCTTATAATTCCGTCCAGCACTGATACGGTTGAATACATTTGTAGAAAGTAACCGTGCTTATTGTCACCAGCAACAACATTCCGTCGAACGGATTCCAAGAAGGGCTTTAAGGTTTTTGAACGTACTCACAACGACTCCCTCTACACCTCTCCAGCTGAGCGCCAGTAGCTGACTGACTAAGTCAGTGAGGTACGAGGCCGTTCCTGTTGGGTATCCAACGTGTGCACTCTGCACCCACAACCACTATCACTCTTTCTACATGGGCAGAGTAAGAACATGAGCATGAGAGCATGTTCGTGTATACATGAATCTGCTCCACTGTTTCACAAGCACAAGGTAGTTAGGCGGACACTCGAGGAAAAAATTACTCTCAGTGTCGGACGCGGAGTGAGAGGAACGCTGCTGCCACTACCACAGACGTATGCAGGCCTTCGTGTTTTATCAGTGTCGTTATTAAAGTTTTCTATCATATGAATCTATGGCCAATGCTTTGACTTTGAGACTGTAGACAGACACTGTGCCTACCTACTCAATGTTGATGCTTATAGTTACGTTTAGGTAAACTTTGAGGAAAAAATTGCCGTATATATATATATATATATATATATATATATATATATCAGACAACTGATATATCGCATTAATAAAATGAATTTTAGTCCAACTTGGAAGCGATGAAGGTTATGTAGCGAAAACCCAGAGTAACTTAACGCATACGAGGTGATGAAGCATGACAGCGAGGAGACGTTTCCTTTTGTGTGCCTCTGACTTTACGTGGAAAATGCTTTCGAAGTCCGTTCTCTGAGTTCTCACTGATATAACATAGCGATAATTTGTTGCTAATTTTGATAAAACAAACTACGGTTTGCTGTTTCGAATGTCCGTACCGTCAAATCGTCAACTAAGGATGAAGAATGTTGTCTGTGTTCACCCAAATGTTATTGGGCAATCAGTGGCTCCCTATTCAAACTGCACTCTCAAACATTTTAAATGGCTTGGGAGGTAAATATTACAGATTGCAATTAGGACCCTTCCATGATTTAATGTTAGGCGCAGTTGGGTGGTATTGCACAAAATTAATATGAAGTTAGAATGTGTATAAAATGGGTCAGCACCAGGGTTTTTCATTCATTCTTGCTGTTCCCAATGTGAGATGACTCAAATTTAATCGGCATAAAGTTCTGGCTCAAAGTCGAGAGTGTGCGGTTGAACTTGAAAGCCAAGGCTTACACACGGCACTGCTCAAGTGCAGCCAGTTCTTTTCTGCTCGTTAAGTATTACCAAGGTGGTCGTCTGATTAATGTTGTTCTGTGATGAATGATGAGCAAGTTGGAGTGGTCGGTGGAATTTGTACTTTCAGCTGTCTTATATCCAGTTGTAATCTCACTTTGCTGCATCCTCCTGCTTGTTGTTACCCTCTGCAATGGTATAGGGCTCTTGAGCTATGAAAGAGAACGTGCTGAGGCCGAACAGAAAATCCATGCGGCTATTACGTCGGCTGCATGCAGATCCCATTGGTATTTCCATTAATTAGCCATCCTTTAGTCTAAGACTAGAAGCTTGTTGGAGGAAGGAGGAGAGAAACGTCTTCCACAGACTTTGGAAATTTATGCCTTCCAGATGTTACACAGAAAATGGAGCGGACGATCTGCTGATTAACTGCAGGATGTTATGCTAGTTCGGATGTCTAAAAAAGTTTTGTAAGAGGTTTTATCAGAGGACAAGAGTCTTGGGCGGAGCATCCTGCTGTTTTGATCTGAGACTCATAGCTTACGATGGCACAGTTATCTCCTAGTAATAGCTACGCGATAGGTTGAATCCAGTAACATTTTTGCCAGGCTCTAGTGCAATGGCGTCGTTGCAAAATGCCTCTGGTCATTCCTTATTGGGCTGGCTGAAGAGCAGACTTTATATGGACAGATAAAAGTGAGACTAATACTCTAATTCTGTTCAGTTTCTATATAAATTTGTTGATATTCCTCATTTTCTTACATGCTTTGCTGTGGCAAGGAGGCACTGACTTCATGAGAAGGGGAGGTGAAACATATTAGTAAATTGGTTTTGAATTACGTCACGTTGAAATGCCATTTCTTGGTCACAGTCTGAATGCTTTTGTCCTCATCTTATGTAGCTCAACAGGTTCGTCTTTCTCGCTATCTGCCTCAAGAAACCCCGTGCTTCATTTGTTTCATCTCATTGCATTTAAGAGAAATCTTAACCGCGATCGGAATGCAGCATTGTGTGATCTAATTACTTGTATGATGTAAATCCTAGAGCTAATATCTGCGGTTACTCTAATTGATGTTTGCATTATTTCCCGTTTCCTGAAATGTATATTGCTGTTGGGAAATGTAATGATGTATGACTTGCAGTTGCCAGTTGCCACAGCTTACTTCAGCTTTAATTGGGCTTGCAACTTCGCAGATTTAATTGAGCTGTAAATTAGAGAATTTGGTGAACTTCAGTCAGGTTGCTATTAGCTACCGAAGATCAGTTCATCCACTTATCTTGTAACCGTTCATGATTATATCAGATACTATCCGTGCTCCCCACCCCAACCGCTCTCCTCACAGACATTGTCTTACTTTGCTACATCAAGCATTGGGTAGTATAAGTTGGTCGCGATTAATACGGCCGGCCATCTGACCTTTTCCCGATGCAGTAAAAGATAGAAATCAATATATGTTCGCATCACAAGTGATTTGTTTGCTGTTACATGCCGTGCGAGCTTTTGCCACCACCGAAGACGCCCTGGAGTGTTGTACATTGTAGGCCGTAGCAGTTTTCACAACCGGCACCAGCTACAGTTGCTTCTTTGCTTTGGTGTGAATTCAGATGTCTGGTGGATCGGATAAAGCAAGGATAACCGGCTAATAGATGAAAGGAGTCAGAATACAGAGTAGTAATTATTATAATATCCGTTCATTCTCGTTCTTGGTCATACAACAAGAGCGATACAATATTAACATTACTTATCCTTCACTTATAAAATCCTAGACCGGCCAGCTTTGAACTGGAACTCCTGAGAATAAAACAAAACATCATATTCGATTAACTAATTTTTACTACATTCGGGGATCTCTTTACTTCTTAACGTCTTACATTCTTTAACGTCAAGTAATGGGCCATGCTATTGTCTGGAAATGTTTTCGGATGTGTCGGGAATGGATTGCCACCAACGAATATTGGAGAAAACGCTCATGTGAACGCAAGAGATATGAAGAGTCAGGCTCTGACATTCAACATTGAACTTTTGGTGGTAATTGATATCCCTTAATGTATTTGACCATTTGTCCAACGCTTGTTTAAAGTACTTCTTAAGCTGAGTTAGTGACCCGTAAATGGGTAGTACACACATACATATTTGTTGGGGTTTCATACAGTGCACAAGAATAAAAAATTATTTGCATACGCCTCAACTTCATCCTCAAGCCTCAATGGTCTTTACCTGTCCTCCCGAATAAAACGCATAATACATCAAAGTACACAACGCACAATGAAAGAAGTAACACTGCAATCACGCTGAAAAATCAAGTGGTAGGAAATATTTTGCGCATATTTTGCTCCAAGGTGATCCCAGACAAAGAAACGGAATGGGAGTGATCGTGTCTCCCATCAAGTTAAATAGTCTCCCGCAAAATCAAGGGCTCCGACTAGATACCAATTCCAGTTTCGACAATAAGATCAACAGTTTATTCATCAGTGTTGATTTTCAGCGCAATAACAATAGGTATATGCTAGAATGATCAACCATCATAGGACATTCATATATATTATTATAAGATGATGTAAGTCCAAGGTATAGTGTCATAGGTTAAATGTATTACGAGATAATCAACAATACACAGCAACTCCCATGATAGATCCGTCTCTTCGAACATGACCACTGCGATTAGTGGACATACGGGGTAGACTGAATCCAATCATCTAAATGTAACTTCTTCTATGAGAATCTGTAAACAGGACCTAAGAATAGTGGGAATTATTTCTTCACAGGTGGAAACAAGAGCAATTTTTGAGAAATGAATGATTCTCAAGACAAGATTAATCTGTAAAGACAAGATCAGAAGGGAAGCGAGCAGTTCCCTTCGTGGACCTCAAAGAATGAATTGCGTATTACTAAGACAATAAGATTCGGCAATGAGTATAGCAAATTCTTACAAGACCAGAAGATAATGAGGCAAGGAGAAAGATGGAATAAATTTCATATCTTCTGCTATAACATGCTAGATTGATATCAACTGTACTGGTACATATCTCGTAGATTTAACATTTCCATAATCTTGGTTTTAGGCTCAAAACTGTACTACTGTACAAGGCAACTGATCAGACACCAGCTCGTAAAAATAGTAGGCATCTCTGGACACTGAAATATTCCACTTCATAATTTACAGCTTTAATATGATGTCCTTCTTCGTGACTACAACCATCTACAGCTAAACTGTTACTAGTAAGCAACAGAACCAGTAAAGTCCGGGTGCTAGCTCAGAATGTTGAAAGGGTCACCAGTCGCACAATATTTGTGACTAGATCATAACATCTCAGTTACCAGCCAAATATGGGGTACTATGATAATCTTCCAGAGAAAGTTAGTCTGATTTAGCATGGTAATCTATAATATCGAACAAATCATGTCATAGAATTATTGTATTGGATCAAATATGATTCACAATTTCATAACAAACGCAACGTATGTTGCTCACAGGCAATATATAATTGTACAGTGAGTCAAATTTTTGTTTGTGCAAAGCGAATACGAATATAACAATTTGTACGTATTTGACAACTAACTGTCATCACATTACACGTATTCGGCTAACTCCCCATACCGACGCTGGATAAATCAACTAAAATTCACAAGTTGAAAGATACCGAAGTGAAATTCGATTGTACGGAGATACCTAGAGGTCTTAGCATATAATGATTAATTTTGGACAATAAAGCACAATCAGATACGAGATGAAGAAACTGAGACTGTCACAACATCAAGTATGCGCGAACAAAAACTGTAATTAGCTTCCCATAAATGTATGTTTATGCTTACAAGGACACCAGGTCTAAACTAATACGCTCCAAAGACTATCTACATCTACATAGAATTTTAAAAAAATAGGTTCCGACTTTTCAATATCGCTTTACCAGGGAAAGCTTCCAGGTTCTGTATGGCAATGGCGACACACCAAACAATCCGTTCGTTAAGCATCCATCCACAACATAAAGAACAAACGGCTACACCTATATCTTATTCAATAGGTCGAGGACGACTCAAAAGGGGGGATAACACATGCTCCCCTAGGACACAGTTGACACTGCGGGTTTAAGAGGTCATGTGGGAACATTAATAATGCCAAACTCCTAGGTGCAGAAATTCAGGTTTGTCCGAGTTACAGACCGTCAAAGTTTCCATCACTTCGGGACCAAAGGGGTGGGGGGGTACGTTTTCACTGAAAAATCCCATTAGGATTTTCCATGTTTGATTTTCGAGTCATTTATGAGAAAACCTCCTAAAACGCTTTTAATACTGTTATGTACAGGTAATATGCATCCGCATGGTCTACAAACTCAACATTTTGCATTTGTGAAAATATCACGACATCAGGAGCCCATAAGTATAATTCGAAATTTTCGTCCGAGACAGTACTATAGGCATTAATGGGAGGGTCCTCGAAATTCAAAACTGGAAAATCCTTACGGGATTTAACATGGAATTTTTCAATGAAGACGTACCCCACCCCCTTTGGTCCCGAGTGATTAAAACTTCGGAGGCTTGTAACTCGGGCAAGCCTGAATTTCCGCACCTAGGAGTTTGGCATTATTAATGTTCCTATGCGACCTCTTCAATCCACATAGTGTACACTCTGTGCTAGGGGGATATGTGGGATCCCCCCTGTCGTTACACAAACACTGAACCACACTAAGAAGCAAAACAAACCTTCTGAGCAAAGATGTAATTCTTTCTGTTTTAAGTATTGTAAAACGATCAACTAAGAATAACTTTTTGTATGAATTCCTCCTAGCAAAGTTTTTTTTTTGCTTCAATGAACTTACCGATGAAACGACTATTATGTTTCGCTTCCGAGAGGAGGAAATAGAATAAAACAGATATTTCTCCGTCAAATCGCCTCACTAACACTTAGTACTAAAATAGCATTAAAATAGTACTGATTGATTACTGCTGCTATGATTTCAAGTGATTACATCAGATAAAGAAGATTACGCTTTCCATGACTTTAGCTTCTCACTATGATCCTTTCATTCAAAATCGAACAGAGTCACCCAGTATTATGTCAATACAAACCGGGTATAAAACGACAATACTGACAAACTTCTGATTTCTCTGGACGGTGGCAATTAATTTAACACATGCCGAGACAAATGAAAATATTCAATAATTCCGGTTGAATTTGAAAAATAAATTAATTCTGTGAGGTAGCCAACCAACTATTATGCCTAGACTTTTGAATACAGTCTGAAAATGAAAGCAAAAATCAGCGCACTTCGTAGAATAGCAGCATTAAGGCACTAAACCGTTTAAAATGCACTCAAGGATTTGTTGAACAAAAACAAATGCAAGACTAATTAACACCTTTTATGACTACAGGGGATCATTCGGAACCACCGAGCCTTCGGTATCACACGAACAATGACGTGATAATTTCAGCTTTCAACCTCTTCTGAACCGCAATGGTAACAAACACTCAATCACGAGAATCGAATGATTAGGATTCTTGTGCTTCTATTTCCGTTCCCGCGACCATTGGGTGCCAATGATTTAATAAGCAGGGGAAGTTGATGCGGTTGTCTTATTCACCACGCGGTCACCCTGAGCTAATTCTCCAGCTCTCCACGAAATATACTTCAAGTACGCATCAAACCCGTAAAGCAGCATCGCCACGTAGCCGAAGAACTAATAAATCAACAAACAATTTCGTCACATAATTACAACCATAAAATTTCATTCGATTTCTACAACAAAAAAGGATATCCAGAAATATTGCTTGGTAACAGGAGTAGCTTCGTCTAACTTTACGCAGTGCGAAAATTACAACTGCTGCATGGATTAGTTGTAGACAAAATTTGTCTTGCCTTTACCATTAAATTGTACTCAAGGATTCAAAACTTACAGCAGCCGCACCGAAAGCTGAGTCGTGGCCACCGTAACTAGCACAAGCCGTGGCTGCTGTGAAGTAGAAAAATGTCCAAAGGGCACAATACACCCATTCCTGTACGGAAAACCACAGAAAATAGTTAGCTCTTCTCACCGCAAATCTAGCTATTTAATTGTTCATTCTCCACTGACCACGAGCAACCAAGGGATGAAGTATAGCTTTTCAATGATGTGGAACAAAAAGAATACGAAGAGAATCAATGTTATAAAAAGTCCTCCCATCGCAACGAAGCTAAACCAATTTGCTACTGTCCAGAAGGTATATTTCGCCACAGCTACACAGATGAACCCAATCAAGTTGAGAACCTGTGAAGATATTTGAATTGAAATTAGTATAAAGTGTTATTATTAACATAAAGTAAAAGCTCTTACAGCTACAAACTACTCATCAAAAAAAAACATTCTTAATGGAACGAAATTCGTACCATTTGAGCACATTTTAAAGTACCCGGTAGGCTTCGTGTATACGTGGGATCAAACCGCAATGTGGTCACAACCGAAGTCGTTGTCGTAGTGGTGGTGGTCGTGTGGGTAGCTGGAAATCCAGTTTCTGGATCCATTCTAAGAGTCTTGTGTTTATTTTGAACCTGTACGAATAAACAAAAGATAAGAGAACATCATCGTGAGCACAGGAAATGAAATTGAGCACAGACGGTGAGCAACTGGTGGAGTCTGAAAGGTGCATTTGTTTTTGTTTTTGCTCACTTGAAAGTCACTCAAATAATTTCTTTTCCCTACTCAAACTACCGTATATTACAATTGTTTCCAAGATTAATAACCGCATAATATAGTGAATTTGCTTGCTAAAGTTGATGAACACTGTTTGGAGGATCGAAACTAATTAACTGCACATTTGTTGAGATAGAGGCCGCAATATTATACACTTCCCACAATTGAACTCGGCACTAAAAATAAATGCGGCCTAAATAACTTCACTAGAACTCCTACATGAGTAAAATAATCCACAGTGACACAGAAAGTGAGTCTACGGTTCGACAACCGCTTCCCCTAAAGAAAATATATGCGATGCTGGACAAGAGTAAAATGATTAAATCGTACCACAATAATAACAAATAACAGCTTATGAACTCCCACTATCCATGATTGAATAAGCAATAATATGATATTCTAAAGCTACCAGCAACAGAACTGACTTACGCCGCTCTGAGTATGTCCAACTCCCAACTAAAACAGTCGCTCAGCTACAGAGAACTTCCAAGATTAGATCCGTATGTACGGCTTGTAATCAAAGCAGATGCATCTCCAACACAAATGGTACCACCAACAGAAATTTTGGCATTCGTTAGGGGACGTTTATAAGTCAGCTGCTACCACGCCTTCGAACATGAAACGTCTAGCCTTCAAAGATCACAGAACTGTACGCAGCCTACAGATGGCAAATCAA
Source organism: Pseudobourletiella spinata (assembly GCA_009870155.1). Taxonomy (NCBI): domain Eukaryota; kingdom Metazoa; phylum Arthropoda; class Collembola; order Symphypleona; family Bourletiellidae; genus Pseudobourletiella; species Pseudobourletiella spinata. The sequence goes on from WJFA01000497.1 coordinate 16,268, forward strand.
AATCCAACTTCTGAACTTCATTAGCTCCGCCGGATAGGTACCGCAGAGAGGTTGCAAGAAACTTCACGAGCCTTCTTATGAAAGGTACCGCTGTGTATCCTGCGGAGGCAAACGAACAGTGTCAGTCAGTGAGGACTGGGGATGAGTTAATACACTTGTTGAGGCCTGGGTGTATGCATCCCATGCATCAACGACAGATCTGTAAGCTTTAACTACTTCCGCACATCCTTTCGCGCTCACAACAAAATTTCAGAGAGGGGTGCATTTTATCTGTTCCTGTTCAATAAGCCAATTGAAATCGTTTCTGCGCCTAGACTCAACTTTAGCCTAAACGAAAAATATGAGACTTGTTCGCTGCCTAAGGACTGGTGGGGACTCATCCAACTGCTAGAATAGATTCAACGCTTCCGAATTACTTCCGACGCGATATCCCCTCTCCGAGCTGGGTACAACCTCATGAAAATTGTCAAGCTTATGAATTGAAATTATGAACTACACCATACACCCTATAACACATGCAGGCAATCACGAGTCACAAAATATGGTCTCATTAAAGTGAGCAACTACCTTACTACACTACCAGAACAACATTCACTTCGTATGATATCTACTCAAATATGACTCACCCACCACAATTTTCTTTGCACAGACCTGTACTACATTTCGTTTAACACTTTGCACATCACCAGTTTCAATTTACCATGAACAGCTATTAGCGTTGGTGATAGATACAATAATCTCAATGTAAAATAGGTGTATTCGGCGCAACAGCCTCATTCAGATTACATTCCCAGATGCGGACGAATCCTCTATGAATCATCTAACCAACCCATGATGACCTCAACTTTGACGACTCTCGTCACCATGCAAGACATGAGCTTCCAGCGACGAAAAAACAGTCGAATGTCTCCACTCAGTCTTTTGGAGCACACCCACATTGATATTTGGTCAAACTGGCTAGGCACCCTTGAGCTCGCACAGAAGTTATAAAGGCCATTCACGACCTCCGCATGAATTTAACGTAATTTTACAGCAATCGTAATTACAATCGCGTGTCATTGTCTCTTTACTTTTGCCGTGACTTTAGAATATCAAAAGTAACATTTTCCATCACTATAGGGCTACCACGACACACTTGACCATTATAAACACTCACCACCAGCTTGTATAAAATTTATAGTATGCAGTCTAGTGTTTGCCAAAATGGTGTCCTCTACTTGTTCTGTGAATGAAATCAAAACGTCTCCATAACTAGAGCAATCAACGTTATCAAAAATTAAGTTCCATTATTAAAATTAACCTATCAACAAGGATCAAACACAAAAATAGAGCCAAGTTTCTTTTAAATTCTTCTGATTTAATTTTAAAGTACCTTCAGTAGTGCAGGGCCGCGTCCTCGAAAGTTTGTCGGGTCCCACCAGAGGGTAGCGGGAACCCCTGCTGATGGGAATCGTTGCATGCAAGTTGCTTAGTTTTTTTGATGAAAGCAACGTTGATGTCTTGATATCAACATCAATATTCCCATATCTAGGGCATTATACTTTAAGTTACTTCGGTGAATATTCAAATTTGCCTTAATTTTTTTTGGTAAATCAAATTAAAAGCACGTACGTGACAACCTGTAAAAATTAAGAATGACCGAGCTTAACCCTTCTTCAGAAGAAACGTCTTCTCGACACATCCCATCCCCTCCAATCAGACGAACTTTTGATCTTGCAGTTCTGGTGGTCCACTCAAGGTATTCTAATATTAGCGGATGTCTTTATAATCACCGCGATATATCTATGGTATATGACTAAATTTGTATTGAGTCGACGAAAACGTGAAATCAGCGTAACGCATTCGAAAATTGACTCACCTGTGAGACAATACCACAGTAATTTTCATGTTCATGAGCATTGGCCACAGCTACAAACTTGCTAGCTCTTGTCCCTTCGTCTTCAAGAATGTATAAACACCTTACCATTTACGCTTTTTACAAATCTCTGAATTTTACAACGGATGGTAAGTCTTACCTGTAAGGGCGCCAGAGGACCTCATCCTGCTCCAGCCATTCACCCTACCTTTCTAACAGGAACTGTCTGACCAACTGACCACCCACCCGTTCGTTAGACCAACATATCCTATATAATCTACTCCAGTTACTTTTAGATTTACTGTACCATGCTCACTAGAAATTGGTAGTTTGCCACTCAAGTTCGATCGGGTAGCAAGAACTCAATTATATTAAATTTTTAATTCCTATAATAGTATGAAAGCCTACCTGACGATTCTACATTCTAAAGTGAACCACTCGGTTCCAAATTCTGTTTCCCTAGTCGAGTGTCGAGTCCCATTAGTACTATTAAAATTCGCCGTGAGGTCCCATCACACCCCGTCCACTTAGATTTTGGCTCATTCTCAAAATTTCTCCCCAAAATTCTATGCCATACTCAAATATACATGTGTAAAGCCAATCGATCAACCCATGCGTAGTCTGTATCTCCTTCCGTTATTCTTATTTAAAATTTATGAAGGCATGCACACGCATTCACAAAAGATAGCATAGATAACAGAAACTGGGCACCACCATGGGGCACATGGCACATTCAACTGACGGCGCAGTCGGCGGCAATTCCCATCATATTGGGATATCGCAATCCTTTACCCTTGCTTTCACCTTGGAATGGAATGTATTTGAACCACGCACGTCCTCCTCCCACATAGTGCCGCCATATTTCTCGCCGGGGGTTTTTTTGCTTATTTTTTATTAGCGACCGAGTAGTACATTGCCATTTATAATTTTTTCTTTTCCTTATACCATCATCATTCAATGGTGGCAACTATGGCTCAATTCTGAACCCTCTGAACTGAAACAAGATGCGGCGAAGACCAGTTCACTATACTTTTTGCTGTAACCTCCTCCCTGATTGGTCCCCTGTTTCGATGTTTTAAAACTATTAATACAGACGGGGATACATGTAAACCCGTGTTCAAGTTTTATTCAGGCAGGATGAACTACAGCAGACAGCAAGGGTAACCCCCTAACCGAAAATTTCTGCAGTGGGGGTGGGGGGAACGGAGAGTGGTACACACACTGTGGAATTTATGCAGGCATCAAGGCCTATTGCGTATTTACCTATAGTAATTGGATTTCAAAGCAAGTCACTGACCTCAAAAGTCGGTTTTCCGGAGACTGACTACGGTTCAATAGTTGCCCAAATGCGGTAAAATCAGCAATTATTCGTAGTTTCTTAACCAAGCTTGCAAGATTTAGATTACCTTGGAGTGCTTGCGCTAGCTTACATCGTAACGGGAGAGCGACATTGCAGTTTTTGGTGGTAGTTCCGACTTGATCAATCAATAGTTTTTATCCGGTAATTGTTGATAATTGGGGGGATTTTCCTATAGATTCGATGAAAATTAAAGCTTTCGTGTCATAATTTACTTTCTTGAAGGTTTCATACCATCTGAGTACCCTAATTTGTGTGCTGGGGTAACGGAGCTTTGGGGTGGGTTTTTTCTTTTTACACTATTGCGACTGGAACGGAAGAGATTTTTATACGTGCACTTATTGCTTAATTAAATAGGTTCAGAAGTTAATAGATTTGATTTTGGTTGGAACCACGACCGGAGAAACTACAAGGACAATCCCTGACGTCGGTCTCCAATGTTTGGTAGAAGAATCTTGTCTTTTTCATGCTTCACATTTTTGTAATTTTGTTCTTTTAAATTTTAAGATAAAATTGCTCAAATTCCATTGTCCGCGTTCTGCCCCGTGAGTGGGCGAGTTGGTGTGGATAACATCGCTAATTTCATCAAATGTTAAATATGCTGTAGAAGCACAATAATATTGAATACTTTAGCCCTATTAATAGTCAGCATAGTCTTTTTAAATTAATGCCTCGATGGCTTGAATTTTACGCACAAATTCCAGGTAGTCACGTCATTGGTGGTGCTGATTTTCGTGTTGAAGATTCTAACAATTATGGGTCTGCGTATGGAAAACAGTCGAGGCATCACCTTTCTCGCTTTCCTCCGTCAATGCCATGCGGACCGCAAGATTCTACTCAAGGAGATTACCAGAACTCGATGCGTCATTTTCAATCTCAGTAATTAATTTAGTTGGTTTCCTTTTGGAAAGGCCGGCTTAGCAAGATGAAGTTTGCATTTAAATTTACAAATTTTATAAATCTATTTCTGCTTTAGTATCCCGGCTTATCGACCCCGGGGTCATCCCCGAATGACCCACTGGGTGCGATCTCCAAGGTTCTCCAATCCAGCCATATCAAGTTACGGTGACGGGTACAGTCCACGTGGCTTTCATGGTAACAGTCGTGGTGGGGTCATATCCCGGCCAGGTATGAGAGATCCTCGAGAAACTCATCATTTTGGCCAGCCTTACAATTACCGGAATGGAAGACGCCATGGGAGGCAACATCACATTCAGACTTATCAGACGCATGTCAATTGTTTTCCCAATCAGTACGTCAATCAGCAGCACGAAGAATATGTTCCTTTGGCATTCAACAGTAGTCCCCACACTCAATCATACACACCTAGCCAAATTCAGTACCTTCCTCAAATTGTCTGCCCTGCTTCGAACGTGGATATGACGGTGGCTTATGTACCTCATCACAGCGGCTCGTATACATCCCATCGCAACAGTTCAGAGGTGGAGTTTGGCACTGATGGTAGTCAGAAGGACGTCGCCGGAGTCACTTCATACTGTCCCGAGAATGTTTCATTGCCGCAGCTCTCAGGACTTTCCGGAGTTTTGGAGCTCCAGTGTGGCAGTGTGAAGTCCACACAGTCAAGTTCTGTCATCCAGGCAGCTGTCACGGTGAAGCAGAGGAGAAGACCAAGTGAATCTTCCGATGACACGTCAGGATCTGTTTGCTTGAATTCATCAGAATCCTCCTCCGATGGATTTGAAAATGAGGACTCGGGGTAAGAAAGTCAATATACATTTGTAATAAAATTTGAGTACAGTATTAGACTTGCTCTTTACTTTTCCGCTCGTTTGTTTCAGCGTGTCAACGTTTGAACCGTCAGAGGAAGAAGAAAAATGTCTGCATGAAAGCGCCGAGGTCTTGAAGGTAGAAGTACCCGTGGATACTGGGAACGAAGGGAATGAAACTATTGCCCGCAGCTTTCTATTTGACGATCAAAGCTTTCTACTTGCCTACATTGAGGCAAAGTCTGCACATGTCATTGATGGAAAGGGACATACAAGTACCGATGAAATTTCTTGCTACGGTGTGTACTTTGGTCCTGGAAATCCTAAGTGAGTGTCTTTTCATTATGTTTATGCGAAATTCATACATTACTACAGCTTAAGTTGTAGTTATGCTGAGCTGAAAAGTTGGTGTTACTGTAAAGGAACATGGTGGATGAAGTGAATACTAAATATAACCAAGAGCGTGGTAAAAGTGGATACATCCATGGAGTCATCAAAGCTGTAGGAACCGCAAAAGAAGGTGTGTTATTAATATGTATATACTAAAATATTGATGGGATGATTGTTATCTGTGATGGTATTATGTGTAATTGGTGGTGCTATTTAGGTAATTTCAACCGCGTTCACTTGGTCATGGGATCGTCTTTCGTTATGAAACACTTAAGCTCATGGGTGAAAAATCTGAAAAGTTGTAAGGCGAGCTCAACTAATTGGACAGAGTGGAAACACCACAAGGAAATTGGCCTTCTTTTGGATACCATTGACGGAATGGTTATGAAGTTTGTAAGTATTCAGTTAATTAAGATCACTAGCCTATAACAATTTCGTTTATCGTGCTATCAAACTTAAACTTTCAGTCACTTGCTCATCCGAGGGACGACCGTTTTAACCAGTGTAAGGAATCGGTCTCTCAATTCTGGGACGAGATGAAAATGCGCCGACTTGCTGAATGTGGACCCCATAATACATGGCCTGCACATGGGGAACAGTAGTGCCTATGATAGCGTGTGCCAGTGAAGAGCTCAGCTCAGTTGCTATTAAGTCATCAGTAATCAATGTTTTCGTAAAGAGTAGTTGCCGGCAGGTCAATGTCTTCGTTTTTCTCTGCTGACAAGTGCAAAATTTGTGTAATCATATAAAGCGTAAGTAAGGTCAGACGGATTGGAAAAATGAAACAGGGTTGCATAGCTGTTACCAGTTATTCCTTAATCATTTTGCAGTACTGTATTTTATGTGCTCCAGGGCAAAAGGACTTCGTTAGTTGATATTTTCATTTTAATAAGTTGCATCAACAACAATAATTATTATCTATAAAATCATGTTACAGCCAACAAAGTCTTATAATTTTCCAGTAGTGAAGAATAAGACGCAGGCGATGAAATTCGTTATAATCACTACGCCGTAACGTCTAAGTTTTTGGTAAATCTGAAATTACTTCCATGTCCTCTCGGCACCGCGGGATAAATAGAGTTGCACAGACATGTTCCCAAATGTCTTGCGGATATCTTTCAACCGTACTCCACTCAGACTTAGTAAGATCAAAGCATTCTATAACGCCTGAAAATTCAGTGAATTCAATGGTATCAGTGTTCAGTCGTCTGCCGGTCACGTCCCACATTAAACTTCTTTGGCTAAACTAGAGTTTGTTAGTGTTAGATTACAAGCTGGTATTACCTGTTGTTCTATCGAAAGTGGCATCGCTGTGGAAACCACCGATAATGTATAGCTGATCCTCGACCAGTGTTGTCCCTGCATGGTATCGTGGAGTCGGTACTTCTGTCTTCACACTCCATCGGTCGTTCAGGATATCGTACTCATCAATAGTCGTGACCAAAAAGCGATTCCCAGAAGCTTCGTCTTCACACCATCCTCCACAAACATAAAGTTTGTCTTTAAATACAACCATGGAGTGGTCAGCTCGGCTTGTGAGCATGTTGGCTTTTGTCTCCCATTCATTCAGCCTCGTATTGTATCGCATTAAGGAGTTGCTCACAACGTCCTGCTCAAGTCCACCTATTCAACAATCAAAAATTTATTCATGTGCAACGATCTGGCGAAGAAAGTGCTAGCTGAAAACAAGAATTATTAATTAATTAAGAATACCTGAAACGAAAAGTAAGTGCTTCCAAGCTGCACCAGCATGCTGGGTTCTCCCTGAATTTCTGGGAAGCGGTGCTATGTAGCACCACGTATCTGTTACAGGATCGTATCGTTCGCAACGACAGGAGTCATCGTTCGCTGCTGCTGGATCGTCAAAGTTTTCACTGCAGCCACCAACGGCATACAATTTGTCTTCCACGACATTGAGTGTGAACCTACATCGCTCCTGAAGCATAGGAGCCATCGTACCCCACTTGCAGAATCTAGGGCTGAAGCAAAATCCAAAAGGATGAATATTTTCCTGTAATGAAACAGCACACAGCATTGAAAATGACTGGACACAAATACACATCATTTATGCAGTTCGAAAACGTCATAATTCCATTACCTGTAGACACTGATTAAAGCATCCACCTACAACGTAAAGCTGGTTATTAAGCACAGCAGTACCAAAATTGCACTGCTCCACATGAGGAATTGTAGTGAGACGTTTCCATTTGCCGACGCTCGGCAAAAAATAAGTTACTTCATTTGTCACACCCGATATTCCAAATCCGCCAACTTTGATAATTGCGAGTTCCATTCCGCGGGAATTGACTAGACTTGATACGGTTGTATTGTCGAAATCCTCAAATGCTAACTGAGTCGTAATCATTTTGTACAAGGGATGGGATTGATTGCTAATGCAAGGCAATATTGAGTAGTCCCAAATCTGAGCCAGAATTTTCGGAGGAATTTCCTGTTAAAATACAAAAACAGAACCCATTCATCCGTAGTTTTAAAAATAATAATTACTTTTGAAAGCTTTTCCATTGTCTAATAATATTTCACATAGCACACGTGTCATATGTCCTACTTCGAAACTTCCTTACATTGTAATGTATGCGACTTAGCAGTGGAAGTGCGAATGACAATCTATCGGAACTAAATTCTATCCACTGAAGAACAATTTGGAGAACATCCGATTCAGGACAGTCCACAGGATGATCACAACTGAGTATGTACTCCAACTGAGAGGCAGACAATTGTTGGAAATTTGGAGCTTGAGAGAATTCCATGAGGTGACCACACATAAATCTATACACATTTTTCCGCAGTTGATGTAACGAATACGTTTCAGATAATGTAGCTATGTCCACACAATTATCCAGGTCAAGTTGAGCCTATATAAAGAAGAAAACCCCTTTGTCAACTAGAGGCTTCCACTCAAAAGCAATATATACGAATACATAAAGAAATAAAACACTGACCTGCAAATAGCTCGAACAAGCTTCAACGACTGTTACAACTTGTACATGGCTAGCAGCAGAGAGCACATCTTGAATATTCGACAAGTTAAGAGCTAGTCTCGATGTATAAGCGTAATCAAGAAGGAAGTGCATTCCCTTCGCAGATACTCCTTCCAATGTTATTTCCTTCTGTCGGCTCTCCCGAACCTCCGTTGTGAACATGACTCTAAAGTAATCGGAGCATGATGCTAATACCACTCGATGAGCCTGCGGATAAACAACAAATAATTTTTACATTACAGCGCACATTCAGCGAGATAACAAATGATAGACTGTTGTCAGTTCAATGTTACTCACCTCAAAGGATTGACCCCCAGCAATCAAAGTGACGTCCACTAAAAGGTTCTTACTTCTTAACGAGTTTAGTCCACATAAAAGAATGCCGGTGTGCGAGGGTGATTCAAAATATATGGTGTGATTGTTTGATACTGAAGGTATTTCACTACTCTCCGTAAAAGGAGACGGACTTAAAACTTCAAACATGGTTGGACTGGGAATATCTTGAGTCGACACGGAACTCCAACTTTGTCTTGGAGGTGAATATTCGTGTCCTTGATGATGGAATGAACTAGTTCATCAATGAGTCGATTCCATTACTACCCTTTAATTTTCTTTTAAAGATCATGGAACAAACAATACGTTCATGGCAGAAAAAGGGTAATAACCCCCAGCAATTTAAAATTATTTTTGTACCATTCAGTATACTTTTAAAGTTATTCCTTAAGTTTCCGCGTACTTAAGCAAATAAAGCTAATTAAAATATAAAAACAAATATTTTATGATGACCGCTAAACAAACTGGAGTTAACTTATACCCATGTATTGCTCCCTACTATAAATGGATTTAAACTACTTTCTTCTCGCGCCTTTCACTACACTACCATTAAGCATCACTACTGGCTCGTTTCACTGAAATTTAGCTAATAAAATAAATACTACAAAGTATATGAACGCAAGTTGCTGCCAACGCAAACTATTCCACGTAAATTCGGCAGCACGAGACAGACCAAGAGCAACCTTGTATTTACTCACAACTCAAGAGCAAGTTCTTATTAACCACACCATCCAACAGTGACTAACGACTACGATACACTGAAGGTTTCAGTTTAGAGCTGGCCTACTTTAATCTTTGAGCGCACACGATGGTAATTATAACTTGTCTGTAACAACCGCCTCACAAAATAATGTTCACAGTCCACATGGACGACTGTTACAGCAGCGTACTATCCATACTGTTATACTTTACCAGCTCAACTTGCGTGAAATAAGCAATTACTACATAATGTGGACGGTGGACAAACTGTTTGAAAGATACACAACTGCGCAAGCAAACACAGATACAGTACACACACACACCGACAAACGTTCAAATACTTCACACATTCGTAATACCTAATCTGACCTCCGTAAAAAAGCCTTACTATTTACTATTACGTCGAACTGGTGTCGTATGTCATAAGTAACGTTATTAAATTTTAATTATTACCAAATTTTGAGTGTTTTTTCTAACCTGTTCACGCTTGTCTAATCACTGTTGTTACAGGCTGAACGTAACACAGATTTTCACTAATTATTGTCTTGGCTCAGTTTTACGGCTGCTCCGAGAGGCACAGGACAGGACTCCTGAATCAATGCATTATAATTATAAATATAATGTAAGATTTGTATATTCAAATGCATTTATTCCGAGCAAACAGCGATGACGGGGATTTTTACATGAACTAAATCAAACGCACAGGAAAACAGCAAAAACATGACAAATTCCACTACCAAGTTTGAAATCTTGTGCTGTAGTCTCTCTGTACTGTGCCTGTAGTCGTGATCGTGAAGAATGCTTGGGTTGATGCTGACTACAGCAACAGACTTTTCTTTTCCACCCGTGCGAAATTCACTCGTACAAGCTGCAGTGTGTGCATACTGTGTATGAGCTTTGATAATCAAAGCGGCTTTGGATGTGAAGGAGTAGACGTCGACGGAGCGCTGCATCCAGTTCATCCACGAATTGCCCTCGTTTCTCATCTTGGGATATACCCTCGCCTCGTCATAACAACACTACAGGTTACTTTGCTACGAAGGATGTACCAACGCGTGTGTGACACACTTAACAGCCATATAATAATGTGATTTACCAACGTGTATACTTTGAAAAATGGCCCTCCAAAAGTACACCTGCTTTAGTCCATTCCTCCAACAATGTACCGGAGGAATGGACTGACGAGAGCACTACACAGGAAGCTCTGACTAACACAAAAAAGCACAAGTTTAGATTTGACACTAATGAAGCGATCAGTGGGGGAATTTGCTGACAGAATCGTTACAACTTATAACTATGAGCTTGGAACTGGCCGAGACGCGGAGTCTTAACACATGCATAACACGAAGACCCTGCCATAACTTTTTCATAAGTATGAAAAGTTCATAAATGGAAAAACTGGCCCCCGTCATCAATATTCTGCGTTTTTGAGCTATGGTTAAATAATAAGAGGAAATCTGACTACAACATGACGTTGCATGATACTGGAACCTAGAACAAAATGTACCGGTCATAAAACTTTCTTCCTATCCATAAAATTATCCTCAACTGAGAAATTCAGACTTTCTCATAAGTGTTTGCACACTGTATGTCAAGCTTACCTTGGATTTCGTAGTAAAAACCTTCATTTCAACACACCGAAATTCATTTATATAATGACAAAGGCGAAGGATAAGCATAAAAAGCATATAAGTGAACACAATTAATTTTAAACATAATATATATAATATATAATAATAATAGTAATAATAATAATAATAATAATAATAATATATATATTTATATATATATATATGATAGGTTGATTGGTAGAAGGTGAAGGTAAGTGTAAATGTCGAATCGACCCGGGGTTTATAGGGCACGACATGACCCGTCCCTAGAATGTACCGAAATTAAGTCCTTCGACCAACTAACGCCTTGTTTCGAATATATTCGAATTTGAAATTTAACCAAAATCGATTCTGGGAAATTTAACATGGGATTTCCCACAAGGATTTTAAAAACGATGGGTGGAAATTTTCTACGACGAGAGTCATAAGGCGTCAGAGGAAATCATGCAGGTACGGTATGATGGTGAAATGCCGATTAACAAAATAACAGTGATGGGGAGGGAAGCGATGAAAATTCGGAACAAAACTTGTCGTTATATATGCTAACAGTCCTTCAAATACGTCCCATCGGCGCTTTAAATATTTCACTTAAAAGTTCATTCCATGCAAAATTGCAGAATCAGTGGAAAAATTTTGGATTTTTGGCCTTGAAATTGTCATTTTCAGATAGGTAACGATAAAATGAACAAATTGACGTTTGGCGTACAAGTATAAAAATGCATAGTCGAAAATCAAGTGTAAAACGCACAATTTTAAGTTCAAAAAAGCGTAATTGATGCACGGAAGAAAGCATAAAACGTTGAGCATTAATAACAACTATAACACTGTATTAGGTGTTAACTTCAAGGCCATGTTGAATAAAGTGTATCCTCATGCACGAGCTCAAACGTTCGGCAGTCATCAATACTAGTAGGAACTAATAAACAAGGGACAATTATTCATATGGAAATCATGTAAGTAAATTGGATACGATCCGGAACGTGAATAGCTCTGGACAATATTACGGACATGACAAAATCCTGAGCGGTGTGCGGCTGTCAAGTCCAACCCAAGCTACAAGATGTCATTAAATCGAACACGACGGTCACAATGGTTGGCTTGGCACATTCAAGATGACATTAGTTTTATCTAAAATCACCAGGTTGACATTACGCAAAAACCAATCTCAGTTTACGTTTTGCAGAAGCAACTGTCTATGAGCCTGCGGTGAGCATATTATATAGATTGACATTGGTATTCGTCTTAGTTTCACACTATTGGTTGACACGATAGGATCCATTGTTTTTTCCACATTTTTGTCGCCCAGTCCACACGCTAGTTCATAAATGGGCCGATTTGGGCAACGAGAAACTAGTCAAAAGTCAAATTTAAAGCTTACCCCATTATAAAGGGTGCCTCAAAACAGTATGTCACATTTGTTTTTAATCTAGCTTCTGAACCCCTCGCTACAGAGCAACGATTTTGTCCAACACAGTCCTGAGGCTGTGAGAATTTGTTTGGTACCGTTCTCGTTTGGGTCGGTTTTCTGGTTCCTGAGGTATCGGAGGAGGGTTAAAAACCAAGGTATTTTAACATTACCGTAAATGGGACGAAATTGACCCCCAGGCACTACGCTGTCCGTAAAGCCAACACATTGGAAGGTAGAAGTGGCAACAGTTGCATACTAAACTAGTAAGTGACCTTAGTAACCTCCTGTGTTACTAAGGTCTTTCGGAGACTGTTACTGGATTTGGTGCATGTGGACTTGATGCAAAGGTACACCAAAGTTTGCCACACCACTCCACGCCGTTGCACCAAATGAATCCAAATGCACCAAACCCATGTCCGAAAGAATTTAGTATCAATGGGGTTACTAAGGTCGCTTACTATGACACTTACAAGTGTAACGGAAATGCGAAAACCGCGTCCTACCTATCTTAACCTACGTGGCGGCAAATTACGTTACTAGGTCGTTTGGAGACTGTTCCTGGGTTTGGTGCATTCGGCTTAAATACAGAGCTTGTAATAACACTTGATATCTGAATTAAAAACTAATGAAGAAAAAGAGCACCTCAAAAATAACACTAAAAGTGTTCACTTAAAAATTAACGTTAAAACACATGGGATGTGTGGCCTAACCACGGCAGCGTAGAAATTTCGGCAGCTAAAGATTGCTCGGAATATTGTAGGAGACTGGAATTGGGTAGAAATTTATTATATCCTCTATTTGGTGAGTACCCGAATACCCTACACCACAGCACCAAACAGTCTCGAGAGCACCAAGCACGAAATTCAACCTCAATGCAATCCTTACCCTAACCCTTCTATATGCATCATAATTTCCATTAGATCTCCCTTATCATTTAAGTTTTTCGGAATTTCCGGAAAGATCCGATTCTAGAACCGAGTTATTTTCGATTCCGACCCGAACGGAATCGGAATCCGGAACAGACGCAATTTTATTCCAGATTTGCATAGCTACCTGGGCTAATGTGGTTTCAAAGTTTCCGTGATAAACAAGGTGTTGTGGCACCTCTTTACGCCTATAGTTCGGTTCCTTTTTGTTTTTGATTATGCTGAAGGTAAATTTGAGATAAGAATGACTCTTCACATCTTCCGATACTTTTAATTTCAAAAAGGAGGTGACAACAATAAAAGTTTATTCTTATGCCAAGTATCGTATAATCGTAAGCTACTAATAATTATTAGATTAAATGATGTATTAGCATGTAGACAAGTGTTTAATTGTTTTAAGTAATTGTATTGCTATGGTCTCAGTGCGTATGACTGTACACAGAACTCCTGCAGAACCGATGATCCAATAAGCAATTCACAATCACGTAAAGTGATGAACATTCGTAAAAAAGATGCAATCCAAACTCTAAAAGAAGGTTTTGCGAAAATTTCACTTTCAAACTGACAAATAAGGCAAGGCACACATTTTTTACAGAATAGCTATAACAATCAACTATCTCTTTCAGATTTGGCATGAATTTATCCTACTTCCGTTCACAACCATCATTCAAAGATTTATGTACTGTGGAATAAATTTTGCTACGCCTTTAGCCCAAAAACTCGCTTCCCATAATGCTGTGGACGCATTCTACAGCTAGTAAACATTATATTACAGTTTTGAAAGTTAAAAGTGTGTCCGAAGATTGTTAACTACTAGGCTAGGCTGCAGATGCGTAGAAGACAAAGTGTAAATTGAATTGCCGTTCCGGTATGGACATACTAAACTACTCGTCAGTCACTGAAAGCATTTCGTTTCGTTGCAGTTGCTCAGTTGCTCTCCGTTCAGTTGTGAATAAGCCTTTCCTCCAAACAAAAGATGAGCAAACCAGTTTCTCGCTTCCTTTCCGCTTTATTTTGCCTAACGTAATTTAACTGCTGTTTGATTGGGTTACATATAAAATGCATAAGGTCAACTGCGCTTTGCAGGAAGTACCGCAAACATTACTTTACGGCAGATGCATGCGTTACAGGAAAGCTTTCCTCCACTCGTACTTCCTTGCAGCTGCAGCACCTGAGCGCGTGCACCAACAAAACTTATTTTACCCTCACATCTTTCAAACCACGATTTTTACCCATCTCAAGCCATTCGGTGTACATAGTAATTATAGTGCTGACTGAGGGCCGTCATTTTCAACACAAAATCCAAAACACAATGAATGCATGATTTGTGAATCATTTCATAAGAATTAGAACTTTCATCATTTCATCCTTATACATATATAGCATCACACTTTGCAATTTATAAAGCAACTTACTGCCGGTTTCCATGAACAATCTGAATGAACAGGAGTCGCGTGCGAATATTTTGTTGTACTGATAGCAATCTAAGAATACCCAAGTTTTGTCCAATACCCTCGTGGTCATAGTACAAATTACAGAAATTTAACAGCCAGACTTAATTATACATTGTGATTCGATTTGGGCCAAATTATCTTTTCAATGCCTTCCTTCACCCCCTCCAATGTGACCAGATGGCAGACAATTCTTTGACGAGGCTTCTCTGTTACACTTATCTGAATAGGAGGATCAGTGTAGTGTCCACAACGGATCGACTCGGGATTAATAGTACATCTGACCCTCCCCTAGCATGTGCTAACCCTAAGGCCTTGCATAAAATTCAAATTTTCACGCCTAATTTCTCCATAAAAATTATATCCTCCGATGAATTTAAGCACTCGTGGAGTGAAACTCCAATGTCAACGTTCAGTAGAATTTAACACTATGAGTCCTTAAGTTAATGGGAAGATACAAATTTTTGGTGAAATTAGGCGCGAAAATTTGAATTTTATTCAAAATTCATGCTAATACAAGCGTAAGTGTTTTTTGAGTACTTTTTGGTCGGGTTAGGAAAAATGAAAATTTTGAAAAAAATACCAAAGGCACATGAAAATCCTTCTGGGAAATTCCATGCCAATTTTCCCAGAATCAATTTTGGTGAAATTTCAAAGTTGGTTTTTTCTGAAAGTAGGCGTTAGTTGGGTGTAAGGCCTTACACAGGAATTCTTACACAGGAAAAGCTGATCGCGAATACTTTATACTGAGAACCGCCTTGATACTGAGTGAGATTGATCCATAAATATTTGGAAAAATTAATACACGCAATTCTTTTCCTTCTTAATTTATAGCGGTACATGAGAGTAATATTTTGAATATATATATTTATATATACTGTGTAAGTATCTATCATCACACAACATTATTTTGTATAATCAACACAAACACAACGTCACATCTTCTTTTGTTCGGGGCATACTTTGCAACCAGTTGGTCAACATTAGAGCTGGAGTTATTACAGCTTCAGTACAAATCACCCATCACAGATCATTTTTCCGAATTTCCCCATTACTCATTAACCTATTACTTTGCAAAATTGATGATCGTTCAACTATACAATATCCATTACCCATTACTTGCAATGCATAACTGCAATTACATTATCCATAACACTAGCAGAGACCTACCGTACTGTCGCACAAGCTTACAACGGTAATGCTACCAACATATCTGCCCCACCGGTGAAAACCAAGGGTATAAAGTTTTATACCTGGGTGACAGGTGACAACCACTAACATTGCCAGTTGTTTTGTCCTAGACCCTAGACCCTTTGTGTACGCCTAGCTTTAATTTCCAATTTCGTACTTACATACATACATACATTACTTGATTACCAAGGTGTATGCAGAGTTTGTAACATTCAATGTTATGTCATCTATGACCCCTACACCGAACTACAAGAAGCGCGGGAATGTAAAATTATTTCACAGACGAGACCTGGATAGCTAGTCAGAGGAGTTAGAAGACAATTTTTCTGAAAAATAGCTACCAGCAAATGGAGTGAAGAATAGCCCGGAATCTTGTCGGAAGGAATAACGTACTGAAAACACTGTGACTTATTGGGTGAAAGTGGCATTTGATAAGATCGGGCAGTAATACGCAGGGGATACACCCGGTAAATTTTTCTCTCGTAGAACCTACATTAATAGCTTTTAAAATCCATTTTCATTCATCTTTATTTTAATGTGCAGCCATGAGTTATGCTAATCATTTGTATGTCAGTTGTTGTAATTCCTGATTCACGGGCGTGTACTAGCGCTCTACCAGAATGAGAATCACCGCGCCATTAAGATTTCCTCAGAAAAAGAAATGGCTGGAAGCCTATTCCTGGCACCGTTGGCGGAAGCAAAAAATTGGTGATACACATATGGCTAAGAAGTTGGAAAAATCAGGATACACCTTGGAAGATGCGAATGAGTTTATAAGGAAGGATAGTCCTCTGTTCATTGACATGGATGCTATGTAACTATCAAATTGGATGTAAATTCACTGTCAAGAATATTGTATATGTGTGATAGTATTAAATTCTGTAGTCCTCAGGCGCAACCAGTGTTTCCGGCGCCTCCAAAATCAGATCGTACCCATCCAGACTGGCACAACGAGCCACGGAAAGTGTTTGATTCAGAAACGTTCATGGTCGAAGGCGTCCCACAGGCCCATGTTTTAACTAGAAGTATCCAAGTGAAAAAAGGATTACCTGAGTCAATCATTGAGCTTGGTCAGTCGACTCAAATAGAACACCAGGATCATCTCGTTCAGCGGTTGGTAGCATAAGTCAAATTTGGAAGGAAAAGTCACAAAGTCTTTTGCCTCAGTGGGGAGTCAGTAATGAGCTTTAATCACTTGTATTTTTGCAGCATTATTAAGCAAGCATATCTTTGGGATGCCTACTTAGACAAATTACCGAAGTTACGAGATCTGGAAATTCCGCAGTTCTCGTTTCCTCGTAAATACGGGATACCGCTAAAGAAACGCAAGTAAGTAACTACGTAGTCGTAACTCAAATTTTCATCTAGATTTCCGAGAGCAAAATCAAGGCAGGGGGTTGTTCGTATGAAGCAAAAGTCACAACCTTTGTCCAAGCGGTGAGTATCACCCCGGAAAAATTTCTTTGGGAGAGGTGGTGTTGGGGAACGGACGGAATAAAGGGTATCGGTGTATGTAACAAAACATAACCACGGAATTCAAGCGTAAAATGGTATTATTTTTTCAGTGAAACCTTACTTCGAAACTTCTTGAGACTTTGTGAGACTCAGTTTCCGCCAACAGCTGCGTCTAGGATCTTGGCTAACGAAGAAGAGTTTCAGCTCTCGTTGATCAGACACAGCGAACCCATCAATATTCAGCTAAGTCCAATGATCACCATCTTATCCAAAAAATTACTGGGGTCGCTATATGATTCTGATGACACGAAGGAGCAAGAACTTCCTAATATTTATCCCTTCACCTCAACTGCTGGTGTTGTTGACACCAACATTTACACTGAGGGTGATCGATTTGGTGAGTAGAATCTCCTTACAGCGATTCATTTATCAGCACTTCTCAATAAGTGACGTATCTTACAGCTTTCAAGAGTACAAGTCCGTTCCCCTATGTTCACACCACACTTTATTCTCATCATATACCGGGCTCTCACACGCATAGCCATCCGCGTTGGAACGATGATCGATTTAGTGGGAGCTCCATTGTTTATAATTTCGCCGCTGCTATGCTGATGGCTCGTAGAAAATTCGGGGTTCGTCTCACATTAAAATTAATACTTTGTGTGATGAATGTGCAACGATTAATTTTTTGTAGGATGATGTAAAAGGAGTGCTTCCGCAACCAATCGTGACACAGTCAGTACATGTCACAGGACAGGAGTTCCAGTTTTCTGTCTTTCAGTTAAATAATGCAAGCCTAGATGATGAAGACTCAAAGAGCGTTAAAAATGTCGTATGGCTCACACCCAAGATGAAATTATTTACGCGTTGTGAGTATGACGTGGGAAAGGAAGTTTTTGAAGGATATAATCCCGAAGTATTCAAAACTTTTATGGGTCTGTATAGAAATGAGTAGTGATCATGTTTTGGAGTGATTTTTATTGCATAATAATGTGTCACCGACGAAAATGTAAGTAATCCCATAAACATTTCAAATGTTTTCGCCACAATAAACCGCTACAGTAGTTCTGGTAATAAGTGATGATTAAGTAATGCGGGATGCGGGCCTTCAAAACGTGTAACTCTTGGGACCAGCACTGAGATGACCGTAGCTTAAATGTGTCTGACGCTTAACGAAATGACCTACGTTGTGATCTTGAGCAATAGGTGGTCTCCGTTGTGCTCCGTGTCGCATGGGTAAGCGCCTGGAATTACCATATGGCATAATAGTAATTGCACATGAAATTTAAACCATGTTTAAATGAATGATAAGAAGAAACAGTGTAATACTTATACTGTTACTTACTAAAGCATTTGGCTTTGACGTGATGGTGACACTTTTTAGGAACTGGTAACTCAACTGCAACTAGTTGAGGTAATCGTACGTTAAAAGTCTTTTATTCATTAACTTGAATCCTTACTGGCAAGGGACACTATTCATATGTCTGCGGCATATGACCAGGACACAATATACAACGTAAAAGCCTTTCCACATTAAAAAATCCCTCACAAAACACTTGACGCGGAAACCGATATCCGTTCTAGAGGGTCACAAAGTTCGGGGTCAGTAGTTGCAAAGAGGGGTTTACGTGCTGACTGAAAAATAATGTTATATTCCATAAGGATTTTAAGTTTTGGATTTCGAGTGAGTTCTTATTCTTAGTAACACACATAGTGCCTGATGGGGCGAAAATTTGTGACCACACTTTTTGGTTCAGAAAATGCGAAACATAGGTTTTGTTACCGATGCAATTCGATAATACCTACATACAACAGTTGGAGAGGACTTTATGGGAATTCTCAATCAGCACGTAAACCAACCACCACCCCCACATTGCATATTGTGTAGATGTTGTGCGTCGCTGACATTTTAATAATGTCCCATGTGAGTTCCGTATGCTTACCATTATAGGACATATCTACGTACTTGACATCGCCCTTGTCGACCAATCTCCACTGAAATTCTGAAAATTTCGTTAGTTGAACATGATGCTAGCATTAAGAGATAATTTTGGAGTACCATGTTTAAGTGAGTGGATATGAATTATCCTAGCTGCTCGTATTTCAACTTCAAAAGTTTTTGGATGTTTGAATTAATAGTTATTTTTACGTGTTATAATTTTTGTAATTATATCGATTTACGATTTCAAATGTAGATGATAACGTCGATGTATAGAATTCAACTTGTAATCACGTGTGCTTAATGAGTAACTTCAAGAGGTTTCGACCTGAGTGACACGAGCACTCTCAAATTTTAGAAACTTTGGTACTAAACGATTCCTCTTGACGAGTACTTTCCGAATATACCAATGGTACCGCCCTGTGACCACTGGTACCGGAGATATAGGGTATAATATGG
>WJFA01000498.1:0-36025 GCA_009870155.1 Pseudobourletiella spinata
CTGAGGAAGCTAAAAAATCCAGAGACGGGGCTAAGATTTAAGGTTTGAACTTGATTTTAAAACACTGGAACAAAGTCTAATAGAGTGATTCAGTTCAGCTTCTTAACGAAATCCATTAGTGTGAGAACCCCCGAGATGAAGGAAGCTCTGGGAACCCAGGTAGAGAGAGGATGAAGGAGGCAAATATGTAGTGGTGACTCAGTGATTGAATCTGTCTCAGCTTAAAACGGGCCTTATCGGCGATATTGGGTCTGAGGCTTGGGATCCGCCACGGTCGCACTTCAATATTTTTTAACCATCAAATTTTCATTGTGACGGTCTCTGATCTGAGCGCTCACACAATCGGTACAGAATTTCCAAAAAACATGAGCCAAATTAACTGCCAAAACTTTTGCGATTGAAATTTTTATATCAATAAATAGTATTACATTTCAACATATGGATAAGGCCTATGGCAACCAATTTGCGTTATGGTATGACTGTTTACCATGTTTCAAAGTTTTATCGCAGCCAAAGCAGTCAGTCGTTCTCCGGCCTCCGGAGAGGGAGGTACGGGAAAGGTGTTCCGCGCGAGTATCCTAGGGGTGATGGAAAAGCAGACCAGGAGTATCCCGGGCGTGGGCGAGGCCGAAAGAGGCCTGCCCTTAATGAGTGCGAAATTCCATGGAGCAAAATTAAAAACAAAGATATACACTTCAGACATATTAAAAAACTTAGACAAAAATTAGATACAATCAAAAACTGAAAAACGTTTAAAAAATGAAAAATCATTAGAGCAGTAAAAATTTTAAATGTTCAAAAAAGTAAAAATTTCACTACATTAAAAATTAAAAATGGTCACAAAATTAAAAATTAACCAGATACAATCAAAAACTGAAAAATTGTTCGAAAAATGATTTTAGGAGGAAAATTTTAAAACATAAAAAGTGTTGAAGATATTTTCAAAATTTTTTAAGAAATTAAAAGAAACAGTCAAGACATTGAAAAAATTCAAGAACTTTAAAAGTACTTGAAAATTTTTAAATATTCATGAAATTTAAAACTTTTAAAAAATTTTTAATGTTCACAAAATTGAAAACGTTCACAAAATTAAAAATTTCACAAAATTAAAAATTTCACAAAATTAAAAACGTTCACAAAATTAAAAACGTTCACAAAATTAAAAACGTTCACAAAATTAAAAATTTCACAAAATTAAAAATCTTCACAAAATTAAAAATCTTCACAAAATTAAGAATTTTACAATTAAAAATTTCACAAAATTGAAAACGTTCACAAAATAAAAAATTTCACAAACTTAAAAATTTCACAACATTAAAAATTAAAAATGGTCACAAAATTACAAATTTCACAACATTAAAAATTAAAAATGGTCACAAAATTAAAAATGGTCACAAAATTAAAAATGGTCACAAAATTAAAAGCGTAGTCCAAAAATGGTTAACCTGAAAGTAAAATCACGAAAAGTTAATAGAAGTTGAAAGAGTTAAAATGAAACAAAATTTGCGAGCATACCAGGTGACGAAAAAATCTAAAATACAAATTACGAAACCTGAATGCATACCTAGTGTGAATTTTATTTGTAATATTCAATCGTACTGAATACCATTCTGAAGAATCATTGGCACCAAAGGTTCATTTACAGGTAGGCCGCTTATACCCCGTGGCCGCATTTGCCCCGTGGGCGGATTTGCCTCGTGGGTGCATTTGTCCCGTGGCTGTATTTGCCTTGTGGGTGCATTTGACCCGTGGCTGTATTTGCCTTGTGGCTGCATTTGCCCCGAGGAAGGTTTTTGCCCGATGCATATTTCACCCTCGTGGCCGCAATCTCATCGGGGTCCTATACGCAAGATCTAGCTCCATCCCAAGAAGTTTAGACGGACCCGCTCCAATGCAGAAAAGCCAAAGGTGTCGGCTGATTAGCCCTTGGTAGTGGCGGTACCAAGGGACTCCCACCTTCCCCCTTGGCTTTCCCGCACGCTGATGAGTCCACCCAATCCTCCCAGGACTGCCTCGCACGCTCACGAATCCACCCCCCGGGGATTCCCCGCACGCCCTCCGCCAGAGGCCCTTCCCTCCTGCCAAGAAGCCAAAGAAAGCCTGAGTTGTACTGCATGGAGGGCACCCGTTTTTAGCGACGGGTAGGGAACACATGTGTTCTTTGTTTTGGCGATATCTTTGGTGCTAGCCATCCGATTTTAGTGTGAGTGGTACCAAATGTTAGCTAATCGACTGCTCTTTAATAATTTACTATATTGAATGACTTTCGTTCTACCTACACCCATTACTTTGGCCCTCACTCACGAAGAAGATTCCGTTGAGGATTGAGGATGTGTATAAGCCAAAGGTTATAGATTAGCAATCTTATTGCTTACCTATAGCAACGTATGTTCATTTCATGAAAATCAGGATGCAAATTCATTCGATACCGTTGATTACTGAACCAGAAAACTTGGTTTGGATAGGGTCCTGGAAGCTAGTCATCCCCGTAAATCCGTGGCCAACTCGGCCATTTTAGAGAACCTGTCTTGTGCACAAACACAAATAATCCGAAGGGTTTTAAAGTGAGAGATCGACTCAGGGTTTTGTTTTGAGCACAAAGACTGATAGCCCGGTCAGGTTTTCAAATCTGAGCCGAAACTCGAAACTGACTGCAGTCGGACTCGACTTTTAAAGCCCGAATTCGGTCTCGGGTCGGTCTAAACCAAAAAAGACAGCGACCGACCTCCATCTCTACTCAAGGCGCGCCAACTTCCCATTGGCCATAACAATTTTTCAGAGATTCTAGAATTTCAAATTTATTTGAATCACCCAATTCGTAAGAATTCGACTTTCTCATTCTCATTCTCAAGCCAATTTTCTAGTTTAAGCGAGTAGCTCGCTTTCTCATTCTCAACTCCAAATTTCTTTTGCATTTTCACTTGCATAGCATTTTGCATAGATTTCTTATCTCTCGAAAATACCAATATTTGAATAAATATGGTAGGAAATTCAATAAATTCAAGACTTTTTGAAAATTTATTGTGTGGTGATGAACGAGTCAAACAATTAATTTTTGAATGAAATTAGAATTTTGTTTGTGAAAATGGTTAAGCCCTGCCCTAATTCCCATTCCCACACATTCTCACACCAACTCCTTAATTCTCATTCTAACGACTCTATCCACACTGTTGCATTCCTTCAAATAAATTTCCACTCTATATCAACAATTTATCGCCTCATTCCCCCAGAAATAAATTCACGAATTCAAAGTAGGCGAGAGGAGAAGCGTAATTAATCTCCTTCCCTAAAAAAGTTTACGGGTATGAAAGTAAAAGTACTGGATTTCTTCCACGAAAATTTCGCTTTTGTTTATTCTTCAGTTTGAAATCACTTTCAGTTTGGTATCCCAATTTCAGGCACATGAATGTATCCGTTATAACAAGCTTTACAAACACAGAATTAAATAAACAATTTAGGTAAAGTTCTCAACAAACAATCATTTAGGTACTTTGGACAACTTTGGCGGCATTGATTTTCCCAGCCCCGGCATGATAGTTAGGAAATTGGTGATCAGGGACACCGCTGCATTCAGCTCCCTTGGAGATCGTACGGACACTCCCTCTAACGAGAGCTTCCTTCACCTGATTGTAACTCATGTTCGGGTGCTTGGACAGAAGAAGAGCAATCACTCCTGCCGCATGTGGGCAAGCCATACTGGTTCCAGACATTATGGCGTAGGAACTATCCGAGACAAAGGATGCGGAGAGTATCTTTGAGCCAGGGGCTGCCACATCTGGTTTCATATTTCCTCCCTTCTTCCTTGGGCCGACGCTACTAAAACCGGAGACTGAGCCATTCCTCATGGTGGATCCAATAGATATCACACTCTCATAGTCACCAGGGGAATTGGATGTTCCACATCCAGGCCCTGAATTTCCCGCAGAAAATAGAGGTATTATACCAACTGCTCGCCACGCTCTAACGATTCCCGCATACCATGGGTTACCAGCGTCTCCACCCCAAGAATTGCTAACTAGATGAGGAGCTCGCGAGCAATCCGCGCCCCTACCGTCCGGTCTCGTCGGACAAACCATCCACTGTCCACAAAGGATTAAAATTATGTCGGAGCAGCTTTTCTCGTGACATCCCTGGCAGCTCATCCACTTACTGCCGGGGGCCACTCCGATGTTGAAAGTACTTCCCACGATGGTCCCCATCGTGTGCGTTCCATGTCCGTTTGCATCAGTTGGCGTCGCTGTTTTGTTGGCGGGGCTATACCAGCCGTAATCTTCGATGAAATTTGCACGAAGAGATTCATGAGTGTATCGAACGCCAGTGTCAATAGTCGCTACCACAATTCCTTCCCCACGAATTCCCTCATTCCAAACCAAAGAAGCATCTATGTCTGCTACTCCCCAATGGTGTGTTGCAATGTCTTTAGAACTGGCATTCATGACGCTCAGGTCCAGAGGATCAGCAACCGGGATGAACCTTTCTTCTTCAATTCTTTCCACTTCCTCAAACTTGGTGACAAGTTTCCCAATGAGATCTGCGTCTGCACCCCAGATAACGATTTGGTTGGTGGCCCACACCACATCTACCTTGAAGCCTCGGTGGTGTTGCTCGACTTGGAGAAAATTATGAATATTCATCTGATCGATCCTTGTGAACTCCTTCAGTTTCCTCACAATCACATTCAGTCTTTCTACGCGGTCAGGAAAATGAAGAGACTTGACGGACTCAAGAACGGGCGTGGTGGAATTTTTCAAGGTTAAGATTACGTTGAAACGACCGTTTCCAGGGACTGCTACATTTTCCTGGCTCGCATTCGCAGTGAAGACGAGTACAATGCACAAAATTAACTGATAAATTTGGGTGGAAAATAGAATTTGTAACATTTCTGACGTTTAATAAATGCAGCACTACTGTAATGGAGTGCAATCTGTCCAACTCAACAGCTCGTTCTCTAATGAACCTCAGAGTGTTACGGCGTTCAACTGGCTCTTCCCTCGAACAGGCTCTCGAATGCATTATGTACTTCCTGAAATAAAATCACTCAATCCTCTTAGCTGCTTTTCTTAGAACTTTGAAGAGGAATAAGCGGCTCCTTTTCTGAAAAATGTTCCTATTTTAATTTTCAACTTCAAAAGCTTAGCCATCGTTGCGCTGACAGATTAACAAATGACCGTATCATTAACTCAATAGAAGTGTCAGGTGTCAGCAATTGCTTCAGCCCAAAGGGGTGAAGTATTATTTTAAGGTGCTGGTCCAAAACAACATCATACACACACAGAGATACGGACATTTTAAAGTGACTTGACAAATTGTTTCCATAGATTAACATATACAATTGAGTTCCTTGACCCAACTGTTTGCAATAATTGTTCAGTGGAGCAGGCTTAAAAATAGTTGGAGGATGCAAGAAAAGGGATGCCTCCCAAAGCCAAGCAAGATGGACCCTCGACACCACTGCGCACCGTTCACCACAGGACCGGTGAACATTCTGAAGTTATCCGCAGAATCGAATTTGGTTTTCACCATGCACAAGAGAAAATTTTATGCTTGTGTCTCGAATCAGTGAATTTTTCTCCTGCAATATGTTGTGAAAGTGTCAATGTTAGATTCAGTGTTCCTATAATCGTCGTTTTAATCTTTGAGGGCAAATAATTTGGGGCATTGCTATTGTATCACATATGAGATATGAGGCATACATTATCTTTAATGGATGTTAGAGCAATGAGGATGGCAGAGGAGAATTCTCTGTTCGGGAAGCTTCCACCAGAGGTACACTGACATGCTCAGTGCGTAGTGCATACAAGCAACATTCCATCGTGAATTGTCCATCTTTTCCGACATTACTGTAGAAACGGTTAAATTTCAATTCCAGTTGATCAGTAAAGTCCTGGCGTACTTGCCCCCGCAAGACAGGTTGGAGTGCCGATTAGTTTGTAATCGATGGAATGGTCTGACGACGCTCGGGCTAAAGTTTCTTGTGCAAATTAATGATGACAGTCTGAGCGCCTCCATGAAATGTGATCAACGAGTCGAGACGTTGTACGCTCGTGACCTTCAGAAGTCGCTCCCGCTGTCGTACAAACGGAAAGTGATCAGAAACTTTAGATTTCTTCGCCGAATGTTTTTTGGTCCCAACATCACCATGTCGAACATGAAGAAATTATTGGAGCAAGTTCAGCAGGTGGACACACTTGGCTTCAGCTATGAGCATCCTCCGTCCTTTGATGGCCTTCAATTCTGCAATCTCACTTGCTTGCAGGTACATAAAGGCCACATTTCCTACATGCAATTGATCCAACGGTTGTCATGATTCGTAGAAATAATTTGATGAACAGTTTCAAAAGATCAAATTAAGAATGTCTCAAGCAGTTGTATTCAAGAAGCTCTTGTCCAGTGCCACGTTTCCAGTTCTTAAACGATTCAATTTAATCCACGTCGACGTGACTGATTTCCGCGTTTATCTTGCCATCCATCTCTTTGTTGTGAACCACGCCAAGACTTTGAGGAACTTGATAGTAAATATAGCCCCGCCACATATCAAGAATGGTCAAGTTGATGAAAGACTTCGAAGTTTGTATGAGTCGTGCTCAATTTATCAAGATGTTTCCACAAGACTCAGCGATGTCAGATTAGAAACACTATGGTTTAACGCGTGCAATTTTGAAGGACTCAGCCCATGGAACCTGAGTAAGTTATTCTTCTCTCTATTGGAAACGTTGACTAGGGTTACCATTTTTTAATGCCGTGGACACCTGTGAAGAGCCAGATTTATCTATCAATCGCTAAATTTTTAATGAAAGCTGTATATTAATTGTCAAGAACTTCAAAACATCAACTGAATAGTTTCGTCTTGGTGCGTTCGCAAACTCACGCATACTTATGTACACTGTTTAAATATTTCAAATCACGCTTTAAAATTTTTTCAATAGACCGAAGGCCTCATGGTGGTAGGGCAAAAATTAGATTTTTTCTGGGTTTTCAGAACTACAATATAGTATTTAACCCACAGCTGCAAGCTCAAAATTCTGTCCGGCGACTAGTCTCCTGAAATCGGAGACGTATTTGGTATTTGGATGTTGCAAGGTGAAGTTTGTATATACATTCATGATTTACACGACCTTAGGCGGAAAGGCCGCAAACATCAAACGCATACTCGTTACCAAGCTCTATGTAGTTGTTCATGTTTATGACCAAAATGACATGAACCTTACGAGGAACGAAATTACCGTCGTAAGCGAGCTAGAGGGTTGTGTTGTGTAGACCGATCAGACTTAATTCTTAGAAACACTGGTGGTCCGAACTTATCTCTTCCTTAAGTAAAAACATCGGCCTCCCCCCTTCTGACCGGCCAGACAAACTTTTGACAACTTCCAGCTCTATAGTGTGTAAAAAAGGTATTCAAAGACTACGGGGCCTAGCCATGTAAGCCCGAATTACGACCAGCCGACGATAGCAAATCCACATAATTTCCCACAGTATTAAAGCATATGGAATACAATAAGTGACTCAATCATCAGTAAGAGGATTTGTGAATTGAACTAAAAATTCTCAGAAACCAGGCTCTGGCGGGGCCTTCTGTGGCGGGTGTTCTGGCTTTATTCTTGAAAGATAAACCCTTGCCAAGATGAAGGACACTCGCATTTTGTTCGCTGTTACTTACTAGTAGGGCAGAGTAAAACCGTAAGTTTGGTCAGAATGTAGACTAACCTCTTCGGCTGTAGGGCGTTCACATTTCGGTTAGTTTTATTTCTCGCCCAAATGTTTGAATCCTTCACTTGTAACTTTTTCTCGTGCAGTTTTTAATTAAGTAGTCGTTCATTTGAGATGGTTATTCGGTTTTTCGCTGAAAAAATAATACAGCAACAACAAAAGAAAAATCCAACAATAATCTACTGCAAAAACGTTTGAGAATAAGAACACAGAAAAAGATTGCATGGAATCTTTTAGCGCTAATATTTCTCGAATCCTTACGATGATCAATGAAAACTAACTGTGACATTCAATTTATGCGTTTAATTCCATATAGGTTGCAAGCTAGTGTCTGCCCAGACATCACTGGAGTGTTTACTGCTGGATGGTATGTGGTTTTCACAGGCAATCAAAAGGTCAGATGTGCTGGACATTGAAGCAGTATTAGAACGAAATCGGGTAACTCTGAGACGCCTCAAACTTCCCGTAACTGACCTCGATGGCCGATTAATTTGTCGTTGTGAGGGTCTCGAGGAAATGGGAGTATACATTCCGTACGATCAGCTCAAGGCCTTTGGGTTGAACGGAACGGAGGGTACTATGAGAAACCATCAGTTCCTCCCCAAGAGCCTACGAATGGTGGACATGCATATTCCCATGGACACATTGGACGTAACTTGGTTGTTGCAGCACATCCCCATAGAAGATTTTGTCTTCGAAGGGCTCCGGCATCAGCAGTGGACCATGGAAATGGTTTTGAACCTCTGGTCAAGCCCGCTACTGGCAAACTTCCGCTCGTACACACGCATGAGTCAATCAGATGTGCGGAAAATCAACGAATTTGTTAATGAGTCTCCTGGGATCAGCGGCATTGTTGAGTTCAATTCTAGCACACGCTTTGCTCTAATCGATGTCACGTTCGACCGCAGTATATTTGGTAAAAATAATACAACTTAGGAAAATACTAAGTTTTTTCTATAATCGTAGTAGATTCCAGTAATGCTGCCAAGAAAACTTTTCCAAGTACGTCGCTCCGCAGTTTGAGCCATTTTTGTCCTTTGTATAGAAAGTCTATAGGGGAAGTGGTGAATAAAGTGTCAATTATTTTGGTCAACCTTATGCATGTATTTGTGAGACAATACCAATAAAACCGGATACTGTATAGCTGATTGAGTTAGACAGGACTGCTTCTGTAAAACACGTGACCATGGTAACGACTGTGCAAGCCAGCCTCACGCAACCTATATCATTGATTCAACAACGTCTTATTTTTCGAAAATCCATTTGAGGCAAATCAGTTCATTCATCTCATGTCTCATAGCAATCAAATCCACGGGTCAGCATATTCAAAATATTCCCCCCAGCTCCGCATCATCAGAGTACCTACGTTTTACACATTTAAACTTATACTACGCCCCTAAGCCTACGGTGAACTAACTACGACTAAGTTAGAGTTAGTAACGATTCCTGGCAATTTAGATGACTTTGGTACCGTTCATTGTCCCCTTTTAGGTTCCACCTATTTGAAATGGATACCCAATCGTCCACCCCAGAGCCTAGCGAATTTAATCTAAGTGAAACGGTGAGGCACGCCCGACGACGGAAGCAGAAGCCTTTGCCTCCTATTCCCACACTTCCAAAAGAAATTGACACATTTTTTGATGGAAACTCCAAAGCAGAATACCCACCGCTTCTGCAGATTCACTCCTGGACCAAAGCGAGACCCTTTAAGGTAATTTTCTTTTTATTCGGTAAACAATACAGGCAGTTGGACCTCGAAGGTAAACCTCCAATTTTTGCATTCGCACCCCAGGATGAGTACAAAGACGTGACTCCAAGCGAAAACATTGGGATTCACTACTCACCCACATCTGCCAGTTTGAAGTTGAAACACTTGCTCAAGGCGACAAAGAAAAAGCCGCGATCTGCCTTCTCCATAAATGATTCTGAAAGGGCTCCGCATCCCACGCTGACGTTGCAGCAGCAGCAACAGTTTGGCCCTTACTCAATCATGTCCGTCAAAGTAAGCTCTCTTAGAAAACTGGTGGATAAACTGACAGAGGTTTGGTTTGAGATGATCCTTCGTTTTCAAATTCAGGAACTCCTCACAGAGGCCTATTTAGAAGTCCAGCCTACCTCTTCCGAAATGAAGAATAGCAGAGAAAAACTTAAAAGAAAAATGGAGGATCAACCATTGAAAATTAACGTGAAAGTGAAGAAGGGTAGATTCGTGGAGCCTCATCCTGGTGAGGCGGAGATTCTTCGTAGTATTTACGGAGAGGGCAGGTAAGTACCGAGTGTCTTCAGCTACAGAGCTCTTCGGCTGATCCTATACATTATTACATTTCTGGATTACAGAGTTTACAGCACCTTGGATCCAGGAATCCCCATGCCACCGGATGAACAAATTTTACTCATGAAGTACATCTATAGGCGGGATGAGTTATCACAACCATCGCAAATGGATGTGGAGCGGTATACAAAGTATGCCGAGGTTAGTTGAAACTCGTACTTCTCTAATATCTAAAATGTTACTAGATCGAGTGACTAACGTAATGTGTATGCATAGGCGATACCAGATGAACAAATCATGCCTTGGCCTGAGGATCTGACTCGTATGATTCGAAAGCGAATCCCTCAAACTGTCTACAAGAATCATTCGTAAGCATTTATATGTAAAGGGGTGATTACAAATAAAGTTTATGTAACTTTAAATCGTTCTATCATCTGTAATGTATTCTCTAAAGCCTGAGGTTCGTTCTCCAAAGTCTTATGAACGATGCACGAACCTTGTTCACGTGGACAATAAAAAAGTCCATCGTTGATTACATTTTACTGGATGTGGACGAGCGAGAACGAGTCCGAGTGAGGGAAGTGCCTCGCCAGCACCCGAAGTTCACCATCCGAGCTCCTATCCCGTGGCATGCCAGCGTAGCTGTGTGTCGGGAGAGTATTCGACACTCCTTGTACATCACTCATCCGGTCATACTTGCCATTCAGAACATTTGGAACAGCATGTGAGCCATGATTCTGGTAATTCGGGAAGGTTCTGTACGAGTAACTAAAATTCAATTTCTCCGTCTCTGTCAGGTACCACACAGTTCGCTTTGTAAACATGATCGACTTCAAGAAGTCTAATTTGCCGCTGAACCCCTTAGGCCTGGACAGCAGAATCAAGACACTCACATCCGGTGGACGTGCAGTACTAACGGAGCGGTATTTCTGTAGTTCAGCAAACGAAAATAATTGAATAAATAATAGTGGTATCCTCTGTATCTGAATTCCGGGCTTCCAGGTGGCTTCCTCAGATAGCGAACTTGATGGTAGACATGAAATGTTCCTGGATTCATCTAGTTCCTCGCTCAACCAAGGACTCCATAATCCCCCTCAATAGCTTTTTCGGATGTGCATGCTCCCTCATGTCCCGACTTATGAGGGATATGGTAATTAATTCCTTAGAAGATGTTGTCGCTATGTTTGAAGAGTATCGGGTGAGTTTGTTCTGTTTTCGTCAGCGTTACAAATCATCAGATTTTTTGTGAGCATTTGAAAATGTTTGAATTTGTGCCTTTGGGAACCATATTGAAATTTTGCATTTTAATGCACTGATTAGGATGGAAATGATTACGGGGAGGGTGTGCCGTACAAGGAAACATTGTTCCTGAAACGTCCAATTCTTACCATCACACTTGTTGCTTCCGAAACGAAACCGTACATTAGGTTCTATCCTAATTTAGACGAGTACACTAGTCGGGAACCAAGTCTGCAGGATCGTTTCGACTGTACCGTCGTTATCGTCAGGTTACTCACTGAAATCGTTGCGGCGTGTAAGATGATTCCCAGAGTGGAGACGAGATTATTTCCAGGCAAGTTATCTCGCCTCGTCATGTTGCCGTCCATGTACTGAGTTCTAGTAAATTTAATTAGCTGGGTGGTAATTTTTCCGTCAACTCTGAAGCGGTAACTTGTATTACCTTGCATTTCAGAACTGTACTCTATGAATTCACTCAACTTGATCCCGACCGGCCTCCATGAAAAGGAAGTACAGGAGCTATTCAAAAAATCAAAGGAAGTGCTACACAAAAACATGATGGGTCCAAAACTGTACATTGCTTTTTATGAGCCGTACATTTGGCTTCTGGATGGAACCGCGGAGCAGCAGCTTCAAGAGTTTAGGAGCAAAGAACCAAATTACAAAGTAAAAAATGAGCGGGAGTTTTTTATGGGAAACGGTTTTTTGAACTGATGAACTTAGCGTACTGTCATTGTTTTTCTGCATATGGTAGTATATGGCCCTCAAGATAGAGGAGTACAAACGGTTGAAGGCTGAGATACTTTTTATTCGTCGGCAAGTTCCACTCAACTTTGTCGCGCTTGACTGTGGAAAATTCAACGACTTCTTGTGCAAGAAAGTTGACAAGTTGATCTCCACGATCGTGCTGGGGGAAGCGGAGAAGAATCGTGTTCTAATCAATTCGTAATAATAACATAAATAGTTTCCCTCCCTTCTATAATTTTACATGCTCATCAAGTTCTTGTGACTTTCAGAATTATCAAATCCTTTGAAGAAATGTCTGTGAAGACGAGCGAGAAAGTTGAGACGACAGCAGAGATTGTGGCACTAACTACTTACCTTAACACGTGCATGTCCGAAACATTTTTTAATCTGAAAACTCAGATTAATGAAACCATGAATCGTCTCCTATTTCTCTTGGATTATCACATATTTCAACGTATGCTCACCCATCCTATTACGCACGCTTATCAACAAATTAACCGCTTATTAATAGCCCAAGTGTGCCGTTTTGACTTGCTGAGTTACCTCCCAGTGCCGTAGCCGAATTCCAGATGCTTTCCTCACCTATGCCTAAACGTCTCATTGGCAAATTAGGAATTTGATCAATTTCTATCGCAGATTAATATTTTTTTCATGCTGCATAGCACAACAAATGGAAGCCCATAATACGGTGTACCAATGGCCAGAAATGATGGAGGAGATTTTCGATCAGAATTCGACTCGCCTCCAGCTAAAGCGGGATCAAGCGGAAGAAAAACTCATCTCAGATCGGGAGGCGTTCGAAACAAAACTCAAAAGGATCATTGATGAACTCGAGACTTACAAGACCAAAGACTCGCCGTTCTTACAGCTAGAAGAGATGCGGACGAATGCCGAGGCACTTCGGGGGTTGAACAATGATCTTCAGAAGTGTGTGGACACGTCTGAGGTAAATTATAAAACAAAAGTTGGCATTATTGCAAGTACCTTGCCGCGCTCACCCGTATATTTTTTGTCTGTAGAAATTAAACGAAGAAGAGCGATTGTTGGATCAAGACCAATCAGTCTTCCCTGATCTCACCACTGCTCTCCAGCTTATTGATCCATTCTATAAACTATGGACTACAGCATACGATTTTCATAAAAAGTATGAAGAATGGTTCGAAGGTAGGTTGTTCTACCGACAAGCCATCCGATGCCGTAGAATTGTTCATCGAGACATTTTGAATGAAATAGGTCCATTTATGGGATTGGATGGGGATGCCATTGCTGAAGAGGTGGAGGTCATGTGGAAAACCCTGTACAAGTTATCTAAGTCATTTTCGGATCACCCGGGTCCGAAGAAGGTGGCAGACAGTGCGAGAGCGAAAATTGAACGCTTCCGCCAGTACATTCCCTTGCTCCTCACCATTTGCAATCCAGGGCTCCGTGACCGGCACTGGAAACAGGTGAGTCGTCGAACAGTATATCGTTCAAAGTTGACCATACTTTTATTGCTGAACGTATCGAATTGCGTGCAGATGAGTGACATTTGTGGGGTTGAGCTGAAACCAACGGAAGAGACGACCTTGTCCGACATTGTAGAGACTGGAATTGCCAAAATGGCCTCCCAGTTGGAAGAAATCTCGGCAACAGCTAGCAAGGAATTCCAACTGGAGAAGAACTTGGCTAAAATGCGTGGAGAATGGGCTGATGTCAAGTTCGAGTGCATTCCCTACCGCGAAACGGGAGTGAACATCCTCTCCGCCTTGGACGACATTCAGACCATGCTGGATGATCACATCCTAAAGGCCCAAACCATGCGCGGCTCTCCATTCGTGAAGCCTTTGGAGAAGGAAATGCGCCGGTGGGAGGAGAAACTTTTATCCATGCAAGACATTATCGATGCTTGGGTGAAAGTCCAAGCAACATGGATGTATCTCGAGCCCATCTTCTCCTCCCCTGATATCATCAAACAGATGCCGAGTGAGGCGCGAAAGTTCCAGAATGTGGACAAATTATGGAGAAATCTCATGAGGAATACCTCCGCCAATCCCATGGTACTTCAGGCCACTGAGGTCAGTAATTTACTCCGAGACCTGAATCGGGCGAACGTCCTACTGGAAGAGATTCAGAAGGGTCTCAACGATTACTTGGAGAAAAAGCGTCTCATCTTCCCCCGCTTCTTCTTCCTCTCTAATGATGAACTGCTCGAGATTCTCAGCGAAACCAAAGATCCTCTTAGAGTGCAACCTCACTTGAAGAAGTGCTTCGAGGGAATTAATCGTCTTCAGTTCACTAATGACCTCATTATCACAGCCATGGTATCAGCTGAAAATGAACACGTGCCATTTTCAGGAACTGTTCGGCCACTAGATGCACGGGGCATGGTGGAAAAATGGTGCGTGCGATTTTCCAAAAAAAATTGAAGCATCCGTTTTAGTTTAGTTTGTAAAATTTTCAGGCTCATCCAGGTGGAGTATCAAATGCTGAGTTCAGTGCGTGATATTATTTTGAAAGCTGTTGGTGCCTACGCAACGGTCCCGAGGGCTCAGTGGGTACTCGACTGGCCCGGCCAGGTCGTGATTTGTGGAGACTCCATCTTCTGGACCATGGATGTCACGGAGGCCATTCAGAATAACACATTGAAGGTAATCAAGTATGTTCTCCAGCCTAGAAAATCAAGTATAATATTAAATAATAATTCTAAAACTCTTTACTTTTAGAATTATCTTGAGTTGAGCAACACTCAAATCGATGAAATTGTGGGCATTGTCCGGGGGAAACTGGAAACCGGCAACCGAATTACTTTGGGAGCCCTCATTGTCATCGCTGTTCATGGTATATCGATCCTAAATTTTGCTAAAAAATATTCTCTAATTCTAATCTACATGTAATATATAATCTATCTATAACCTAAAGCCAATTATTATCTTCAGCAAGGGACACCGTATTTCAACTGAAAGAGCTGAATGTCTCCTCCATTCAAGACTTCAATTGGATAAGCCAGCTGAGGTATTATATTGAGGGGACGACTGTGCATGTGAAAATGGTAACGACAGATCTCAAGTACGGATACGAGTACTTGGGCAACACGCCTCGTCTGGTCATTACACCACTTACAGATCGGTGTTACAGGTGAAGTTTCCAGCACTAGCAGACAAGGAGAACTCTTCATAAACTCCTTGTTTTCTGATATGTACGAACATTTTAGAACGCTGATGAGCGCGTTGAAATTACATTTGGGAGGCGCTCCTGAGGGTCCTGCTGGCACTGGGAAGACAGAAACGAGCAAAGATTTGGCCAAAGCCGTGGCCAAACAGTGCGTCGTCTTCAATTGTTCTGATGGACTCGACTACAAAGCCATGGGCAAATTCTTCAAGGTATTATATTGAAGGCACTGCATTCATAAACTGTCAGTCAGATAGGCATTGCATGACACTGATGTACACTTACAGGGCTTGGCTCAGAGCGGTGCCTGGTGCTGTTTTGATGAGGTTAGCCACTTGTCAGTTAAATTTCTTGTAGGAATTAGTAGTAAACTTAAATTGAAAATTAAAGTCAATATTGGAAGGAATAAACATGTAAGTGTTAAATATATTATTAATTGACTGATTTTTATTTGTCTTTATTTCCAGTTTAACCGTATCGTCATTGAGGTAAAGCAAGACGCTAAAGTTTTTAACTGTCGGTGGACCATCTAAAGTTTCGTACTGCTCCAGGTGTTGTCAGTGGTGGCTCAGCAAATTCTAACGATACAGCGTGCCATTGCCGCCAAGGTGAAGACATTTATCTTTGAAGGGACGGAACTCCGTCTGGTGCCAACGTGCAACATTTTCATTACCATGAATCCGGGTTATGCTGGGCGGCAAGAGCTGCCGGATAACTTGAAGGTTCTGTTCCGTACCGTGGCCATGATGGTTCCGGACTATGCGCTCATCGGCGAAATATCTTTGTATTCCATGGGTTTTGTGGATGCTAGAAGGTAGTCTAAGTTTTTCAGAAGGAATCTGTCAGTAAGCGCTCATCAACTTCTTTGTTGCAGTTTAGCGGGTAAAATCGTGGACACGTACAAACTCTGTTCAGAGCAACTGTCATCCCAGAATCACTACGACTACGGCATGCGGGCTGTAAAGTCTGTACTTACGGCTGCGGGGAATCTGAAGATCAAGTATCCCACAGAAGATGAGTCCATGCTTGTACTGAAGGCTATCAACGATGT
The DNA here is from genome assembly GCA_009870155.1 of Pseudobourletiella spinata. Taxonomy (NCBI): domain Eukaryota; kingdom Metazoa; phylum Arthropoda; class Collembola; order Symphypleona; family Bourletiellidae; genus Pseudobourletiella; species Pseudobourletiella spinata. The sequence goes on from WJFA01000498.1 coordinate 16,164, forward strand.
GAATATGCCCAAGTTTTTGGCTCAGGATATCCCTTTGTTTGAAGGGATTATTTCTGATTTATTCCCGGGATTGAGCGTCATGAAACCGGATTTGGAGACCTTGGTAGGGGCCTTGAAAACGGTCTGCGCGCGAAGAAATTTGCAACCGACAGACTTCTTCATTGAGAAGACGGTGCAAGTGTATGAAATGATCCTAGTTCGGCATGGGCTCATGGTGGTGGGAGAAGCTTTGGGTGGCAAGACATGTTCCTACCAGGTGAATCAGTCAGTTGCGGTTGATCTACCTCAAGCTGGAGGTAGGTATGTTTGTGCTGACTAGTTTTTAATCTGTGGTTATTTACTAGTGCCTTGCTGCTGCTCTGACGGAAATAAAGGTACAGAAGCTACCGGGTATGAACGAGTACAAGACTTATTACAAGGTCATAAATCCCAAAGCCATCACAATGGGTCAGCTTTATGGTCAATTCGATCCCGTCTCTCATGAATGGTCCGACGGGGTGCTGGCCAATGCATTTCGAGAAATGGCCTCCGCCAACACGGAAGATCGGAAATGGGTCGTCTTTGATGGCCCTGTTGATGCAGTTTGGATCGAAAATATGAATACAGTGTTAGATGGTCTGTCCATACTTTCACCCTCAAATTAGAACTTGAGTTGGGCTATACGAAATAAATTCACCAAAATATTTACAGATAACAAGAAGCTTTGTTTGATGTCCGGCGAGATCATCCAGGTATTTTGGAAGCTTCAGCTATTGTATTGTAACGATCTACACAAGATGTTTAAAAATAAGTCAGCTTTGGCGTAGATGACTCCACCTATGAACATGATGTTCGAGCCGGCTGATCTGGAGCAGGCATCTCCTGCCACCGTCTCACGGTGCGGAATGATTTACATGGAGCCGCGTCAGTTAGGCTGGCACCCACTAAAGGATTCCTATTTGGAACGGCTACCTCCAGGTGTATCAGCGGACCAAAAGGAAATCCTCATGGAAGTATTCGACTGGCTAATACAGCCCTGCTTCGACTTTATCCGACTGGAATGCAAGCAGTTTATCCAAACTTCTGAACTGCATCTTTTCCAAGTAATTTTCCCGCCGAATTGCGTCAGAGATGGAGCTCCATGATGACTTATTTATGTTTCAGGGCTTCACGCGCTTGTACATGTGCATGCTCAAGGGTGACAAAGGAACGGATGACCAAGCCCCTCAAAGTACTCTGTGGCTCCAGCTCAGCCTTGTGTTCACGGTAATGTGGAGCATTGCCTCAACCATCACCCAGGAAAGTCGAGTCAAATTTGATCACTTTTACCGGCAAATACTGTCGGGGAAAGATCCGGAAAATCCAGCTCCAAAAAATTTCAAGTTGAACAAGAACCAACTATTTCCAGAGAAGGGTATCTGCTTTGACTACATTTGTGACAAAATGAACAACCAGTGGGTCTTTTGGCTTGATATTGTAGATCGTGAGAGAATGAAAATCCAGCCAGATGCAAAGGTGTGCATCCATTTCGAGGTTCAAAAATTCTATTGGAAGAATAATCGTGAAACATTTTCTCTCAGGTTTCAGATCTGATAATTCAGACGGACGAGACGTCGCGACAGTCATTTTTCATGAAGATGTACATTGCGAACGAGATACCGTTCATGTTCCTTGGTCCGACAGGAACTGGGAAATCAGCCATCGCCCTAAATTACCTCATGTCCCTTCCCAAGGATAAGTATATACCGAACGTGATCAACTTCTCGGCCCGAACGACAGCTAATCAGACTCAAGATATTATCATGTCAAAACTTGATAAAAGGAAGAAAGGGGTGTTTGGCCCACCGGTGGGGAAAAAGTGTCTTGTCTTTGTGGACGATTTGGGGATGCCACAGAAGGAGCAGTACGGCGCACAGCCGCCCATTGAACTCATTAGGCAATGGCTTGACCATGGGAACTGGTACGACAAAAAGGACACATCTACCATTATTTTGGCGGACTTGGTTAGCAGTTTAGTTGTAAACCAACTTGTATGCATATAGAGGGGATCCATTAATGGCAATCAAATTCTTAGGTGTTTTTGACTGCGATGGGTTTGCCTGGGGGTGGACGAAATGAAGTAACCTCACGTCTCATTCGTCACTTGAGCATTTTGTGCATCGACTCCTTCGATGACCAGACTCTGAAGAAGATATTCACGTCCATCGTCGACTGGCACTTCGCTAAGGGCTATGACACAGAAATCATTCGCTGGGCTCGGCCAATGGTTTACGCTACCATGAATGTGTACATGACAGCCATCAGTCAATTCCTTCCAACACCGGCAAAGTCTCATTACGTCTTCAATTTGCGAGACTTCGCGCGTGTTATCCGAGGACTACTGCTAGTGCCGCCAAATCAATTAGCCGACGGTCAAAAACTAATGCGACTTTGGGTACACGAGGCCTATCGGGTCTTCTGTGACCGGATTTTTGACGAACAGGATCGGTACGCGCACTTAAACGAAAGAAATATAAGCTAGTAGCACAAGGCGTGACGCAATATTCTTGAATTTAGTATGATGTTCTTTCACCTCGTGAGCGACACGGTGCAAGACACATTTAAAATCGATATTGCGAAACTTCTGGGTCATCTGGTTACGAAAAATGAACCTTTCCAAGAAAAACATATTCGAAATTTATTTTTTGGGGATTTCATGGATCCACAATCTGACGTGAAAATTTACGATGAGGTAACATGATGTAACCGGAACTTGAAATTCTGATTCATATTTAACACACAGATACTGATTTAAATACACATACACACCTAACAACCTTTTCCACAGATCACTGATATTGATGAACTTCAAGAAGTAGTGGATCAGTATCTTATAGATCACAACTCCATGTCTAAGACCCCGATGCACTTGGTGCTCTTCAAATTTGCCATCGAACATGTCTCTCGGATCGCCCGAGTTCTCAAGCAGGACAACGGTCACGCGCTTCTCATTGGCGTTGGTGGGAGCGGTCGAGAAAGTCTGACCAGGCTGGCCGGGTTCATGGCAGGTTACGACATCATCCAGGTTCGTTATTTTTTCAGTACAAAAAATTCAATCCATAAGTGCATCAACACTAATAATTGCTAGGGTATTCATATATTAGTCTTAAATGTAGCCTTAAATCTTATTTTCTCAGATTTCCATCACAAGAACCTACGGACAAAATGAATGGAGGGAAGATTTGAAGAGAATCTTGAAGAATGCTGGAAACGACGGAAAACCGACTGTGTTCCTCTTCGCAGACAACCAAATCAAGGACGAAGCCTTTGTTGAAGATATCAACATGATTCTGAATACCGGCGATGTTCCCAATCTTTTCCAAGCTGACGAGAAGGGTGAGATCCTCGAGAAGATGCAGAGTGCAGCGAAGGAGCTTGGGAAGAAGATAGACACTACTCCTCTGTTCCTCTACAACTTTTTCATCGACAGGGTTCGCATTAATCTCCACGTCGTTCTCGCCTTCTCCCCAATCGGCGATGCGTTCAGGGTTCGACTTCGGAATTTCCCTTCCCTTATCAATTGCTGCACCATTGACTGGTTCAACGAATGGCCAGATGATGCCCTGGAGAAAGTTGCATTCAAATTTCTCTCTAATATGGACTTGGAGCAGGAGCTCATTAACAGTTGTGTCTTCATGTGTAAACATTTTCACATGTCTGTCCGAGGACTATCAAAAAAGTATGGGAATCTCCAGTTGCTAGTTTTGCGTCGAACATTCAGTTTGAAAAGTACGTTTTTTTCTGTAGATTCTCAGACAATTTAAATAGAAAAAACTACGTGACTCCGACTTCGTACCTGGAACTTATCCTCACGTTTAAGTCATTACTGGGTGCTAAGAGCAAGGAGACGGAAGAACAGCGGCAGCGTTATCTGACTGGTCTAGAGAAACTTCAATTTGCCGCCTCGCAGGTGTCCGTGATGCAGGACGAGCTGACGGCCCTCCAGCCAGTACTGATTGAAACGTCTGCGGCGACGCAGAAGCTCCTCATCAAAATCGAGCGCGACACTGTGGATGTGGAAGCGACGAAGGAGATTGTAGCGGCGGATGAAAAACTGGCAAATGAAGCCGCAGCTGCATCTCAAGCAATCAAAGATGACTGTGAAAACGACCTTGCGGAGGCCATTCCCGCATTAGAGGCAGCTCTGGCCGCTTTGGATATTTTGAAACCTGCTGACATTACTGTGGTCAAGTCGATGAAGAACCCACCTGCGGCTGTATGGAAAATAATATTATTTCATTGTGTTGATGGAAAAATTGTAAAATGTCCAACATTTTTCCTAGGTAAAAATGGTTATGGAAGCTATTTGCGTAATGAAAGGGATTAAGCCAGAGCGTAAGGTAGATGCGAACGGGAAGCCTTTTGATGACTATTGGGCTGCCTCCATGAAGATGCTTGGAGACATGAAGTTTTTGGAAAACCTGAAAGCCTACGATAAAGATAACATTCCGGCCGCACGAATGAAAATAATTCGTGACAAGTTTATCAAGAATTCGTCGTTTGAGCCCCAAGAAATCCGAAATGTTTCCACAGCCTGTGAGGGTCTTTGTAAATGGGTGAAGGCTATGGAAGTTTATGACCGGGTCATCAAAATTGTGGAGCCGAAGAAGGCTAAACTACTGGAGGCAGAGAATGCCTTGCAGGAACAAATGAATAAATTGAACGCCAAAAGAGCTCAGTTACAGGCGGTTACGGACAAGCTACAAGCTCTCAATGATGAGTATGGAACGATGAATAAGAAGAAACGGGCGATCGAAGACAATATTGATATTTGTTCCCAGAAACTGGACCGGGCGGAACAGTTGATTGCTGGTCTGGGCGGGGAAAAGCAACGGTGGAGTGATGGTGCGGAAATGCTGTCAGAGCGCTTGGTCAACATATTTGGGGACGTACTCATTTCGGCTGCCGTCGTTGCTTACTTGGGACCATTCACTGTAGATTACAGACAAGAGTGTGTCGAGGAGTGGCAGACCCTGTGCTCGTCTCAGAGGATCCCGTGCTCATCTGTATTTTCACTGAGCAGTACGTTGGGCGACCCTGTGAAAATTCGGAACTGGAACTTAGCAGGGCTTCCGATCGACACTTTCTCAGTTGACAACGGTATCATCGTGAGCAATGCAAGGCGATGGCCACTCATGATCGACCCTCAGGGTCAGGCGAGCAAGTGGATTCGGAATTTGGAGAAAGCAAATAACCTTGCAGTGACAAAGCTGAATGATCCCGGCTACCTGCGGGTCGTTGAATCGGGTATTCAGAATGGGCTGCCCGTTCTCATCGATAATGTCGGGGAAGAGTTGGATCCCGCCCTGGAACCTGTCTTGCTCAATCAAACCTTCAAACAGGGGCCGATTCTCTGTATCAAAATCGGGGAAAGTGTCATCGAGTATAATAGGGATTTCAAGTAATGCATATTATTTATTTCTATATATATTGATAATTTACCTCGTCCCAACTTTAACATTGACTTGTGATTGAATTTTACAAATTATCCAGGTTGTTCATCATCACCCGATTGAGGAACCCCCACTACCTACCCGAAATAAGTAAGGAGCTTGCGGTATCGATTTGAGTTTCATGTATAAGGGGCCGATGAGTGAATAATGGACCACTAGAATACATTGTGCTTTGTCTCCAGGTGTGAAGGTGACCCTTGTAAATTTCATGATCACTCCGATCGGTCTCCAAAATCAGCTGCTCGGCATCGTCGCCGCAAAGGAAGAGCCCGAATTGGAGGAGGAAAAGAATCGTCTTGTGGTGGACGGCGTGAACAATAAGAACATGCTAAAAGAAATCGAGGACAAGATCCTCAAAGTCCTATCAAGTTCAAAGGGGAACATTTTGGAGGACGAAACTGCAATTCATATCCTGTCCTCGTCCAAAGAACTGTCGGAAGAGATCCAGCAAAAGCAAGCGGTAGCGGCAGTGACGGAAAAGAAGATAGATGATACGCGGAATCGTTATCGACCAGTCTCCATCCACTCCTCCACCCTCTTCTTTTGCATCTCGGAATTGGCCAACATTGATCCCATGTACCAGTACTCCCTCTCCTGGTTCATCAATTTGTACATTGCCTCCATCAGTAACAGCAAGCCGTCAAACGACCTGGATCAACGAATCAAGAACTTGAACAGTGGCTTCACATCCTCCGTCTACCGGAACGTCTGTCGGAGCTTGTTTGAGAAGGATAAATTGTTATTTTCCCTCGTCCTTTGTGTCTCCATTGTTCGGGGCCGTGGAAGCTTTTCCGATGATGTGTGGGCTTTTCTATTGACTGGCGGCGTGGCACTAGATAACCCCTATCCGAACCCTGCTCCGGAGTGGTTGTCGGAAAAGAGCTGGTCTGAAATAGTGCGGCTTGGGAACATCCCTGGTAATGAGTCCATAGATTATTCTCAGTTTTATCACTTTAATTTACCAAGTTTTACGCTTTCCGCAGAATTCCAGGGGCTAAGAGAACACGTGGAAAGAAATATTAATGAGTGGAAGGAACTTTACGATTCGGCAGAGCCGCAAGACATGCCGCTCCCCAAGCCGTTCGACTCCAAGGTTGACGTTGAGCGGTTGTCCATCCTAAGATGCTTCCGTATGGACAAGTTAATCCCGGCAGTACAATACTTTATTCAGAACAATATCGGGAAGGAATTTATTGAGCCACCGCCATTTGATCTCGCCTCGTCGTACGATGATTCCGCCTCTAGCACCCCCCTGATCTTTATCCTCTCACCTGGCTCAGATCCCATGGACGGCCTCATAAAATTCGCCTCGGACAAAGGGTTAACCGGTTCCAAATTACAGACGATTTCTTTGGGACAGGGTCAAGGTCCGATAGCACAGAAAATGATTGAGCAAGCTATTGCGGCGGGAACTTGGGTCGTTCTTCAAAATTGTCATGTTGCAACGAGCTGGATGCCCACTTTAGAGCTTATATGCCAAGATATGATTACGGCGGAGGAAGTGAAGCCTGCATTTAGACTCTGGCTCACATCCTACCCGTCACCCGACTTCCCAGTCACCGTCCTTCAGAATGGAATCAAGATGACGAACGAAGCTCCTCAAGGCCTCAGGCTCAATCTGCTCCGAAGCTATATGAGCAATCCGCTATCGGATAAAAACTTTTTCAACTCAGTTACCAACGAAAATAGCAAGGCCTGGCATAAAATGATCTTTTCGCTGTGCTTCTTTCATGCCCTGGTCCAGGAGCGGAGGAAGTACGGACCGCTGGGATGGAACATCCCGTATGAATTTAACGAGTCGGATCTGAGAATCTGCCTGCAACAGTTGCAAATGTTTCTGCAAGATTACACTCAGATACCTTTTGATGCTCTAACATACCTTACCGGGGAGTGTAACTATGGTGGGAGGGTAACGGATGACAAGGATAGACGGTTGCTAAGTTCACTTCTATCCACCTTCTACTGTCCAGAGGTCATTTCTACGGACGGGTAAGAAATTTGGATGACTTCTAATATTCCAGTTCCAAAATTAGCTGTCTGATCTCATTATGTATTAGGTACCAGTTTTCAGCCAGCGGAATATACTACGTGCCGGAGCCTGTAAATTACTATGGGTGTATCCGCTACATCAAAAAGCTTCCGCTTAATCCCAGTCCCGAGGTTTTCGGTCTCCATGATAACGCCAATATTACCAAAGGCAACCAGGAAACATTACAGGTTACTTACATGCTTATTCTCAGGTTAAAACTGTTGACGCCCTAACGGTGTGATTCTAACTTCTTGGACACTGCAGTTGCTGAATAGAACTCTGCTCACGCAGACGCAACTGAAGTCGGGCGGTGGCGGGGGGGACTCTGCAGCTGGTGCGAAAATCATCGAGATAGCAAAGGACATACTGAACAAGTTACCGAAGGAATTTGACATGGAATTTATCATTCACAAGTTCCCCGTGGAGTATCTCAATTCCATGAACACCGTATTGCGTCAAGAGCTGATCCGATTTAATCGACTAATCCGTGTCATACGATCCACCTTAGTCAATGTTCAGAAAGCTATCAAGGGTCTTGTCGTCATGTCTACGGAGCTGGACGAGGTGTTCAAGAGCATGCTCGTGGGGAAGGTCCCGGCCGCATGGGCATCCAAATCCTACCCGTCTTTGAAACCATTAGGAAGTTATATACTAGATTTACTTGCAAGGTTTGATGAATTTGACGTTAAAGGCATTTCTCTGGAATCATCTTTAATTGTGAGCGTTACTTCCCCAGACTCTCTTTCCTCCAGTCGTGGATCGACCATGGTGTACCAACGGTGTTTTGGCTGTCGGGATTCTACTTCACACAGTCCTTTCTCACTGGTGTTACCCAGAACTATGCGAGGAAGTATAAGATACCCATCGACCACCTCGGATTTGAATTCGAAATTACGAGCTATGAAAGGGATGCGGCCAAACCCCCAGAAGATGGATCTTATTGTCGGGTAAATTATTCCGAGTGCTATGAAATAATTCAGTATGGAAAATATCTCGGAAACATAATTTAAGTGACTTATTACCGATTTTGATCATGCCGCAAGGATTATGACGTCATGGTGGACGTAAGGAATAATAATTATTGCGTTCAATCCGGTCATTTTGTTACTTATTGATTTGATTTTGTATCCTTTTAATGGGTTGGCAGTTCAAACTCCCATGTAAGCTTCTATGTATGCAGTTGTTTCATTAATGTTTCAGGGTTTGTACTTGGAAGGGGCACGGTGGGACCGGGAATGCAAATGTTTGGCCGAGTCATTCCCAAAGATATTGTTTGACTCTATACCTGTAATCTGGTTTAAACCTGGAGTCAAGGTACCATTTACTGTGGAATGTGTTAAATCCGTAAATCATTCTAATACACATGTGAGTGTAAAGCCTCTTGCGTATTGGCAAATCCACAGGCAAAGTTCAAGCCGGAGCCGTCATATGACTGCCCTGTGTACAAAACGACAGCTAGGAGAGGAACATTGTCGACGACAGGCCACTCAACGAATTTTGTACTATATCTGAAACTCCCAACAGATTTGCCACAGAAGCATTGGATAAACAGGGGAACTGCAGGATTGTGTCAGCTAGACGACTGATTTTGTCGATATAATTCAATCGCTGGTCGTTTCCATTGGGTTGACCCCGGATTTGTTAATGGTTATCTCTAAATCACATTCCAAGGCAAATAAACTACAAATTCCGAGTTTTATGAGACGATGATAACTCTTCGCCAATTCCTAAAAATTTTTATTCTTTTAGTCATCTGAATCACAGCTTTGAAAAATATTGCATTACTCGAGTAGTAGACTAGGTCGGAGTTAACTATTGCAAACAACACTAAATGTTTAGTCATTGCGATTGAGAGGTTGTGACATATTTAGAGTGACTCCTTATCCCTACCCTTCTTCCGTGCGGCTTCGGGCCAGGTTATGTATTAATAATACCCAATGCTAAGTTTGCTAAAATCTATCCGTTCCCGTTTGCAATCTAACGGTTTCTTAGTCACTGTTTGGGACCAAACACAGACATACGTATCTGATATTACAGAAACCTTTCACTCTTATACATATGACTGACCACCACTTGGTTTCAGTCCCTGTTCTAGCCGTTAAGAATGGCCGAGGACAATTTTTTGTATCATCACAGCAGCAAATAAACGGGGCAACGACTGAAATGATGAGGCGTCTCCCAATTATTAGCAGATTCCCAACATGTAAAATCAAAATGTCCCATGGCTCTCCCAGCAACATTCCAGAGAGTACAACATCCACACGTACAATCATAAATCGCTCAAGCAAGTATCACCATACAGTCAGTTAGTTAATTATAAGTAACCCGAAGGACGGCTTCGTAGTTTCCAGTCAAATTTCCCCCCTTGACCTTTTGACAAATATGCCACTGGAAATGGCAAAATGCGGACAGACGAAAATATAACGTGCACAACTGACGACACTCCATGCCATCTGAATCGCTAAACGTTGGACACTGCATTAATGCGCTAGTTTCAGTATCATCATGTTCCATATTAAAATGAGTTAAATATATACCCCTATCCAACATAACAACATTCGATGCTTAATCATACTGATTGTTTCCATGTTAATAAATACATTAGTAAACTCACATCTATTTCGAGCTCATGCACTTGTAATAGAACAACATATAGAGAAATACTGCACCTGTATCTATTAAACACCCTTTTACAAACAATACATAACGAAACAATCAAAATACAACAACTCTAAAGCTTAGGACACACATAGGGTCGATCTTGAGTGAACTACTGAAGTTTTCTTCAATTCCTTTCGTAGAAGTCGATGACGGCAGCACACTGCTCTTCGTTTCCCACATTGCTGCTGTCACCCGTTATTTTAAAATTATTTAGAAGCTGTTGCATTTGTGACGATTCTATTGTGTGAACAAAGGAGTAGAACCTTCACGGTCGTTGAGTACCGAATATTCTGAACTTGCAATTATCTTAATCGAAGTTAAAATAATCTTGAACTGAGTAGGCTGGGAATGGGAAAACAGAAAGCAATCCACAAACTGGTTAGTAGAAGGTGAGAAGAAATTAGCTGTATCACATGATCCGAGGAATTCTTCACTCCCGCACGACCTTCAACAAGTTAATAATAAAAAAAACCACCCTTGTTAAAATCCAATCTATTTTAAAACAACGAGCATATGAAGCCTCCGTCTATTTGTTTTAATCAGTTCCCCTTCTGAACAAGTTGCATTTTTTCAATATAGTTATTAAACAGAATGGGCCGCAAACATTGCCTCTAGTCTAGACTGACTTATTGCCGGCATTCCTGAAGTAGTTGGTTACACGCCGTGAACCAGCTATAGCAACGCCAGGACCACGAATGTCACTGTGTTAAAAAAGCCTCGAAATATCGAAAAAGTTGTTAGTATTTTATATTATACTCAAGCTGCTGTAAGCTATGCCATGTAAATACAATACCCTCAGCCAGCACACCAACGATATTTTAGACATTGTAGTGTGCAACTAAAAATTTTTACTGGTTGAATTTTACCGCCACGTCTTATTTTTTACACTCCATCCGTCCTGAAAAGTACAAATTAATCTACTACTATATTTTACGCGGGAAAAGCCACAGAAATGATTCCATTTTGTCTTCGTTCGTTTTTGAAAACAAATTCTTTATTGCAATTTTTAAAACTATGTGTAGCTTAATTTACATTGGGTAATTAAATTAAAATCAGCCCTTGGCACTAACTACAACCCCTTTCCCATGATTCCGCTCCATTGAGAGCATAACTTTTACCACATTCCACATTTACAATGGTAGTAGTAAGCAGCCGTAGTAACCAGTTATAATTGTTTTTGTGTAGGAGGTTTATTAGTTAGCTTGTTGTAAGTGAGCATAATTATCAGTCATATTATTACTTATTGAGAGAGCTAAATCACGGTGGTTGTTCTACACACCTACCTTCATAAATGATTGGAAAATGACTTTGGAATAGTGAGACTCAGAAAACAAAGTTGAGATTTTGGAGACCTTATGGTGTGACAAATTGTCCACAAAAAAGAAAGTAGACACTCCTAACTGTCTTTGAGTGAGCTGTAACAACTGGTAGCAACTGGGGTACTATAGAGTCAATCTGCGAACTCTCGCAACAGTAAAGCTCCGATTTTGGTGACATTTACACTAATTCTTTTTGAAGCTGCATGACATTCCTGAAGTGCTTCTCTTCGTTGCCAGTGACGAATGCTGTGAGCATATAACCACTGTGAGATTCTAAAGCAATTACGTTAGCATGCATACACAAAACATACGCTACATACTACTAATTAAGAATAATGGCAACAGTGACTCTATGGTGTGCAAAAGTAAACATTAGAATAATTCTAAAGGTGAAGGTAAAAACACAGAAAACACAGAGTAAACAAAACATGCTTAAAACATGAGGTGACAGGACCATAGAGACTTGGCCAGAGCATTAGGAACTTTGTATTCTTCATGTGGTGAGCGCTATCGAAATGCCAAAGTTGAACTGCGAGAAAACAGGTACAGTACAGTTAAATATATAACACAAAGGTACGATTAGCATTGCAAAATCAGTTGAAAGGTTTTTCAGGTTATACTCACGAGGATGAGATAGGTCGGACTCACAGGAAACTAAACGTACGTAGTAAATTGAAGCGCGACGACGAAAGATGAGGATGAGCACGAGAGGTATAGAGTACACTAGCGGTGATTTTTTCTATACTTTGTTTACTTATGGAGTCTAGAGGCTATAAGCAGTGATCGAACGAAGCCGCAGTAGCGAGTGCCAAACGCCTCGGACCCACGGTAAATAAATAATAAGGGTAACAAACTCGTCAACGTGGGCAAAACGCGCTCTTTATAGGAACATGTATAAACGACAGCCAAAAGCTGGGGATCGATCCTCTAGGAATCCGCCTTCTCGTAACTCCAAGTTTTTTCACTGTTCAGTAGCATCAATGTAGTCTGCAATGAAAGCCCAGACAAAATATTTCCGAAACTTAATTTTCTTGTCTCAGCTAAAGTTACCTTCTGTAGGCCCTTCGACAGGGTCTGACTGTATAGCGTAACAACAACTACTTTCAGCGAACAGTTCCGAGGACTACGGGTGGTGATATCAAAACCAGCATAGTCTACAGCAGCGACAGTACTTATATGCATAATACTTTCAAAGTAGGGAGGGTAACGAAGCAAGCAAGAATAAGCTTGTGACAAAACAGAAGATAATTCAGATTGAAAGTTGAAGCATTCTCCTTCCTACCGATAGTAGAGATTACTATAGATATCGATCAAATCTTAGTTTCGATAAATTGCTAAACTTCCCGGGTAAAACGAAAATGGGAAGCTAGACGTTCTGAGGCTTCAAGATACGGCAACATATAATTAAATCACTCAACCTCTATTATACGGTAAAAGATTTGGTCGTCAACCACCCTTATCCTATCCAGCCAAATACTTTCTTGAGTAGGGCACGGCCGAACCAACTCCCTGAGCTACTTTTTTCTGAAGATTTTGTGGAGGAACTCGAGTTGGAATTACCTGCGTCGCCCGTTTTGTCATCTTGGTAATCCTCATCTGGATTATTCTTCATTGCACTCGTTCCTGCGTTCCCGCAGCCGTACCACCACTGAGCTGTTGGTCGGGGAAATGCCGGCTCCGCCGTATCAACCTAATTAAATAGAACCACGTATTGCAAGTAGCAACGTCATATGTCATATGGTTTCTTGTGCAAAGCGGAAGGAAAAGACTCACAGCAAAGTTCCTGTCGTTGAACCGCCAGTATTTGCCAGCCTTGAAAAAGTAGGTGTAGCCATTGCTATATCTCAAGGCAGCGTCTACGTTGTTCGGAACTCCCTTCCAGTTTGATATCGGCTTCGGGTAGTCCCCACTCACTGGAGGTCGTCGGGCCGGGTCAAACCTCCAGAACTTGTCACCCTTAAAGAAGTATATCTTCCCGTTGCCGGACCATACAAATGCGGTATCTATATTGGATGGGATTCCCTCAAACCCATCTGATATATCCTTAGGATACTCGCTATCCATTGTCATGTCCGTAAAGCGCCAATACTTGTTTCCCTGCGTCATAAATATTTTTAAAAAAATAAGATAGATGAAGACGAGGTACGCATGGCTGAAATGTGAAAACTTGGTAGAACCTTGAAAAAATATGTTCTATCGTTGGTCCATGTGAAGGCAGCATCAAGATTATCTGGCAATGAGCCGAATGTTGAACTAATTTTTCGTGGGTAGCCATCCGCAACCCCATTTTCAGTCAGTCGGTAATATTCCGAACCTGGAGGAGGTATGTATTAAATAAATAAGAGAGAATTCTCGACGATAGGTATAATACACATAAATTAAGGATTATTACCCTTGAAAACATAGGTAAAGCCATCCGCCATATTTGCCATGGCATCTATTTTCGGATCCTTGCAGATTTTACTCTTGTCCGTAGGACTCGCTGGAGTTGTTTTGCCTCTGTTGGGGAAAATTCCACTTGTCAGGGGACGTCTCGTAGTCGGAGCAATAACTGGCTTCGCCCGTTTTCCATATAAAGTCTGTTTATATTCATTCAAATCGTTAGTTAACATCAATATAAAATCAAATACTTCTGTCCGTTCCCACACACCTGAATAGCATAAACGTCGTCGCTGTCCAGTTTGAACCCAGGATTGTAGCCTCTGTAGAAAGGTGCCATTAAGGAGCTTCTCACATCTGAGTGGGACAGTCCGAGCGAGTGTCCGAATTCGTGGGCTGCGACTTGGAACAGATTAGTTCCTCTAAACGAGTCTACCGTCCATTTTTCCTCCTCATCAAAGTGAGCATCGCCCCCGTACACGGGAAAATAAGCGTGCGCTAAAGTACCACCTAAAAAATCCAATAATAGCATTATGGCCACGCCCATTTTCTCATCATCTTCGTCTCGTAATTGATGTCAAATCATACCCTCTCCATCAAATGCGTCTCCATCTCCGTGTTCCCCTTTTTCGAAACGAATCTCAATGTGAACCTTCCCAGAGCCGGTCATTCTGTGAAACGAAATATTTGCTGCCTCCTCCCAAATTTTAAATGCGTTTGCAACCTCTCGGTCCACATCATCTTGCTGTAGCTTCTTCGGATACTTTGTGATTTTGTACGATAATTCTCGCACCTTCCAGCGTGATCCTAATAAAAAGTCGAGATGAAACAGCTCGTTCAGTTTCCTTATTTTATATCCAAACTCCTCATCCTCATCTTACACTTGTATTCATGTGAAAACGTGCCGAGCTCCGAGATAAATTAACCCTGTCTCATGGAGATAAGAACACGTATTTCTTCCGCATTCATTTCATACGAGTTAAGCCTCTCTTTAGTGTCGAATAAATTAATCCTTTCCTTCTCATGTAGAATATCAAGTTAGTCCCAGTGTTCATCATCATGATCGTAAGAGTGAATCAACAAACAATAAGATTTTTTGCATTCCTAGATTTCATATATTTGTATGTCTTATTTTATATGTAACATTTTATTTTCACACGTTCACACCGCGACCGAAAGCGAGATGCGAACCAGCATCGTGCCACACGAAGAGTTTTGCCGGGCAGAAACACCCATGATGTGTCCTTACAGTATCGATTTCTGAGCTCCAGTATTAAAATAATTCACCTATTCTTTCAAATAATTAAAAGTAAAACCATCTATTCTGTGCAGATGGTTACCTCCGTAGATTCCAAGCCTCGGTTCCAAGGTCACAACACAACACTCTGAAGCCCTACCCCGTCCTTTCCACCCTTCATCATCCAACGCTCACATGTCTACATGAATGCGATCGTTCCCCCGTTTCATATATTCCGGTTAAATCTTGAGTATGTTTTTGTGTCGTACCAATATCGGCATACTAAATATTTGCTCACCCCTTTGTGCCGAGACCTAATACTTTCAGTATGATGAAATTTGTATGAACTTCCTTTGAAGCTTCTTCCGCACTCTTCCCATTTTGTTGCTACAAACACAAACCTTAACACCTTCGTCCTCAGGTGATCCTTACAGAGAAATGACAAGGTTTATTATGAGAACCCATAAATTACGAGTGAAATGTCTATAGAGGACCCGAGAAATTGGAAATTGTCTTCCTGGTGAAGCAATTCAGGAGCCAGGGATTGCACTCTCCTTTCAGGTCATCACGAACAGCAATAACGATAGCCGTTCACAAAGTGAAACCGCTGGTGGAATTGTCAACTATGGCGGTCCTTATGTTGACAAGGTGAGGATGCCGTGCAGTGATGTTCTCTATTTTTTGTGTAGTCATGAACTTGATCCTTGGTTCACACATGGTATAGACAGACCTGGTGACCTTGAAACCGACCATTTCCAACAAGTGTTCTGTGCAGTATGGTTCAGCTTTGTCATGTAACTCACACCGCCCGTCTCTGCCTCTGCCTTCTCTCCGTTTCTCATATTGTTGTCAAAGAAAGGTCCTCATCCGGTTCTACACAATCGTTTTTTCAAACCTTTTATGTAAGACAGTATGTACAAAAACTATCAAGACTTATCATACATGTGTACAGTGGCGACGATAATAATATACAATTTCGACTGCCAAAGCAATTGCAGTGGCTATTCCACTTGACAAAATTGAGGGTTGGTTGGTTTGCGCATTTTGTTAATCTTCCCCTTGAAAAAGTTCATGACTTTTGTTATTCAACTCATCACGCTTGACCGCTAATAACGTCATTGACAGAAAATCTGCTCAAATACAAGTGGAAAAGGCGGTGGAGAGGGTTCGCCATGATGGAATATTTTTCCATCACTAGTGACACTCGGAAATTCGAACGTCAGTCATTGGTCATTGTGAATAAATGGAATTATTTACCTTGCAACGCGTATCTCTTTTTCCGACGACGGGCGTCATGTCCAACTTTGTCCCGAACGCCACATCGGGGCATACCTACACAAGAAATACGGCCAAATTTGGTAACGGGTGACGTCCGGACACCTCAAGCATGTGCCATCAAATGCGCCGACTTACTCATAAGCGTTAATGTCTCCTCATCCAGCTCTCCAGTTTGATTCAGTCCAGCAAAAGCTTGGAAGTCCTTCACAGCTCCACGGACGTCCAGAAGGGCAGCGGAACCTGGTTTCCGTGCGGATGGGTCCAGCCAGCCGTATTGTGAAAGATACATCTGAAACATGTGTAAAGATGATTTGACTGAAAAAATTGGAACTGAGTAAACTGAAGAAGCTATCTGCCTCCATTCGTGGCGTATTGCTTCTGAATAGCTCGTATACGGCTCCACAAGCACAATTACTATTTACCAGGATGAAAAATTGATCAGGCAATCCCTTTTAATTTAATGAATGCACACACATAGCCGTATAGTTTATAGTTTGAGGGAAAACCCGTGATGGTTTCCTTCCATTACTTGGCAATTCTTCTTGGAAATCCATAGATTTTTTCATTAGTCTTTGTCAGCCTTCCGTTGCGGACTGTCCGCCCGTTGCAACGTGAGCCGATCTATACGTACATTTTAGAGCGTGCAGCGAGTTCCTCCATTTACCTCGAGAGCCTTGGAAAGCTTTTTTGACCATATGGAACACATTAGGGGGATATAGAGGGGTCGGGACGAACCATGCAGTTCTGGTATGGATGGGGCCATTTGAAAACTAGTAATTGATTCCATTTACCTCCCTCGTTCACTTCTAAATAACTGATGATGAAGCGCTCCTCTCGTTAAAAGGAAAGACATTCTTCAGGACCTCCGCATTGTCCTCAAGGCTTGAGGATCGACAAAAAATACTGCAACCCCACTTTCATGCTTGTCAACGTCAACCCTTGCTCCTGTGTGTATGGGTCAAGGGTAAAAAGTTTACGACGACTCGCAGGCATGGCCTATGTCTCGTCGGGAACAATCTCGGGAAACATACATAATTGTTACTTGGTCAGGTTTTAACTTTAATTATGCAAATACCTGCACTTATTGCACTAAGTATTTATTTGAGTGTGAAATTCCACTTTATACAACGGATGTCAATCAGCCCGTAGAGACTTATTGCTCTTACTCTGCTACTAGGTGCAAGGTTAGCATTATTAGAAAAAAATGAGGTGTGCAGGAAGGATCTCGTAATAGTCCTTGAGCGCGATCATGCGTGGCGCGCAGAGTCTTGCAGTCTGTTATACCCTTAAAATTTAAGTGCAAGTCGCAATGGTATGCTTTGGGACAATCAGCTTGCATTAATTTCATTTAACGTGATAAAGGTAGAATAAATTTATATAATGGAAATGTGCTAGCTCAAAATTTAGTGCCTAATCGGTGTGTGTGTGTGTGTGTTTGTGTGTGTAAACACTGTAAAGAGGGATCAGAACTTCTGCGAAAATAGACTGACCGTCGTGCCATTGTGAAGGCCGTAAGCTATAGACTGGGATGCAACGTGTGCGACTGTATGTTTCTGTGTGTGTGTATGTGTAAACCGTAAATGAAGTGACCTCCTATAGTGCATTATAATGACTGCTAGAAATTAGAATAGCTTACATGATATCCAGCACTATATACTCTAAAATGCATACCCACGCACTCGGTCACGCAATCAAAAGTGTTCTGCGATAAAACATTTTGTGTATGTGTTTCTGTTTACCCGGTCCCATTTCGCAAGACAAGTGATATATAGTTATGTATTATACAAAATAGAACTTGAGCGATCCCGAAAAGGATCATTGTGTGAGAATATAAATTCACAGCAACAGCAACTATACCATCGAGTGTGTGAGAAAGCTTTACCAAGTAACAGGCTCTTGGCTCTTACTAATATTTCCTGAAGGAGTTCAGTAGCCCAAGGTTTCACCCGTCTTTTGAGAATGTATGTAAGAACATGCAGAAGGTTATTGTATGGTGGTCCAGTAGCATTATTACGACCTCAATTCAAAAGTCTCGGCCTTACTGTGGAGGTGCGTATGAAATACAGGTGCATATTATACAACAGCGTGAAAATCCGCTGATATGCACAATAAGTATTACAAATATCCCACCGTTTATTGAACTAATATGACACAGAGCGAGGCTTGTAGAGACCATACATCAGATTGGGGAATGGGGACAAGTCTTCCTGATAACTATTTATTTTCCTCCAAATTTCAAATTAGGGCAAAGTCAGTTCGTTCAAATCGACTCAATCTACTACAGTAAACTGCACACATACATACACGTGCTCGGGCTTTCCTTGTCTCGAGCTACGGCTAAGCAGCTGACTGCCTGTCAACCTCGTAAATGGTCGGCCTTTTTATAGGAATATGAGACATCTGTCGAAGTGGCTGTAGTAGCAAGGCAGGGACTCGTGAACTCAATACCAATGTTGCAGTAAAGGTCCAATCAAACATTAAGCGTTTCTGCTTTGATGTCCAGTGTGTGCCATTTGCCGTACAAGTTTCTTCGGCCTCTGCCTCGGGAGTTATTGCATAATCCGCGAACCTAATTTGATGCTTATTTGCGGCCGTTGTCAAGGCTGTTCTCGCTGCAGTTGTCATACTACAGCAACCTTAACTTTTTTGATTGCTCATTTAACCAAAATATGAAGTTAGTCACGGTTCCTGAAAGTCAAATGTATTGAATATTGTGCAAATATTGCTTTCAAAATTTTCATTATATTTCCTCGCCCAATTACAGCGGACTGGGACAATAGCTGATAAAAATATGGCTCGGGAAGTTGACCAGATATATTTGAGTTTGACCTTGCAGACATACATACACAGTGTATAATAATGGAGGCAGGTGAGAAACTTTCGCTGTTAAATGAAGATGCATAATGCTGAAAGTGATTTGCATCGGAGCTTCTTTGCCACTGATTAGTGTACAGCTTTGCTTGAGAGCTGACGAAATATTTAGTCATGGGTTCTCACAATATGCTGATGATGTTGGTGCGAACGGTGAAGGTCGCAGACTGAATTCTAGGAAATGAGCAGTAATCTACCAGTTTGCATGAGATGAGACCCAAGCATTGCCTTCTCATTTTATGCACTACCTGTTTCTATTCTCCAGCCTGAACGATTGTGGGGACGCATGATATTGCGTTTTCCACTGATCTAAAAAATAATGACAAACCCTCTGAGAGTATGCATGTGCACATATGGTACAAACACTTCGTCATCACGCCGTACAGGAATAAATGTAGAACTTAGTCCAAAAACCCATCGGTTCTTGCCCACATTTTAATTAATCCCTGCTAGCGCATTGTTGCTTGGAATTGTGCATTAGAAATTTTCATACTCACTATTACAGTAGAACCTCGTTTATCCGGCCCCCCTTTAATACGGCCACTCTTTAATGCGGTCATAAATTTCCGGCCCGATGAGCCCAAGTACATGTTAAACTAACCTCTTAATACGGTCCC
>WJFA01000499.1:0-36013 GCA_009870155.1 Pseudobourletiella spinata
GGCAAACCTGAATTTCCGCACCTAGGAGTTTGGCATAATTTATGTTCCTATGTGACCTCTTAAACCCGCATAGTGTCCACTCTGTGCTAGGGGGACATGTGGGAACCCCCCCTTGTAAATATAGGTAATTAGCGTGTAAGCTTATGCTATGCACGTCGAAGAGTATAGTAGGCGAAGCTAGCGAAGAACAGGTTGAATGCTCATATACGTATACTTCTTGAGGCCCGCGCACACACTTATTCTTTAGCACTGCCCCTAAGGACCAGATGATGGTCCCAAATTCAAAACCAGAAAATTCTTGTGGAATTTAATTTGGAATTTTTCCGTAACCGTGTCCTCCTCTTTGTATCAGTATCGGTTGAACTGAAAACTTTGTGACCCTCTAGCGGCGTCAAACCTGAGCTTCCACACCTATTACTTTTTGAGGAGCAAGCTTAACGAATGACCAAATGAGATGCACACTGCCAAAGATGTGCGTTGGGAATTTTCTTGTGGGCCCCTTATCCTCAGCTCCGTCACAGCCACAGAATTTATTCAATAGTTAAAACTTTTTTGATGGTCTTAATTAGTTGATGTGCTTAAAATATCACTGGATTATTACAACCATTTCAAATTGAATTCAGATAAATACCATATAGCTAGCAGTTACCAGTTTATATATACTTATTAAGAGTATGACGGGAACACGTAGATGCTGACAACGCACCTGTTGTTTACCCAACCATTAGCAGGTTCTACGACAAGTGATCAAATGAAGACTGATACAGGGCCAGTAAAACAGTGACAGCTGCTACATGGATAAATGATCCACGGGACAACAGACTCATTGCCTTTTGATACAGCGGACAGTTGATACGTTGCCATTTGATATAAATTTAACTGATACACTGCGAATAGATCCAACGGGCATTTCATACAGTACATAATTTATACAGTTCCAACTGGCAAATTACCATTTCATACATTTGTATATTGATACAGTGCCAAATTATATACGTAGCTACTACCATGCGCTGCATCCTCCACGATTCTATTTCCACAATGGAACTGCGAGATGGATCACGGTGAGGAGGACTGCGGTCCCTTTGAGACTTGAGACAAATTTGCTTTCATGCAAAAATTCTTTACAAAAATTCGCAATATCCACAATTCACTCTGAATTAAATGCTACACCCTCCCTTGTCTAACCTCTAGCATTGAATTCAAACAGAGCAACATTTAACTGAACTAAAAATTGAGGCTTTGTTTGTTCGTAACTTTCAAAACCCACCTAACTCTGTCTACACAAGTATTGATGAGAATCTAAAACTGGAAGCTCTGTTGCTGACGAATTTACTGCAGAGCGTAAACCACAACATGTTTAATTTACACAAACATCTACTTCATTAGTTGAATCTCCACCTCGTATGTAGAATACGAGCAATCCTGATTCAATTATTAATGATTATGAATGATTAAATATAGTCTAAGTAGCTGCTTCCGTTAGTAGGACTAGAATTAATACTCGTTATTGTTTTGAATGTGCTGAAGATAATTTTAGAATTGCATGATTTTGATTCGTCTTGTTCAAATGACTTTGATGTTCTTCCTGCAACACTCACAACCACAACCTTCATACGTATGTCATATTTCCTTGCGCAGCTTTAAGGGTCGGAACAGATCAGATAATTCAATTATCTGATCTGAATCCGATCTGATCTGAAAAATGGCAGATAAAAACTGACCAATCCGAATCTGATCTGATTTGTCCAGATCAGATAATCTCAAAATCTGATCTGGTAAAATCTGCGGATTTCCAGGTAATCCGCAGATATCCATGGATATCTGGCAGATAATGGCCTATCTGATCTTATCTGATCTGGCCCAGAATCAAAAATCGATTATCTGATCTGATCTGATATTGCCCAGATCAGATTTGCGCTGAATCTGATCTGAATCCATCTGATCTGCGGATCATCTGGTTGATTCCGATCTGTTCCGACCCTTACGCAGCTTCATGCACCCTCACTTGTGGAGCTTTCACGCTTCATGAATTGTTAATGTTTCAGTTGCCCAATGTTAAATAAAACAACATACTAATTTTACACTGGATCAGTTGCTCATATTTAAGTTGTCCACCGGATAATTTTTGCGTGTAACAATTGCCCAATTGCGTGTATCAGTTATGATGTCTTAAAGTTTACAATCGCATTTGCTTGCTGCATCAAAAGGTAATGAGCCAGTTGTCAAGTGGATCATTTATCCATGTAGCCCTGTATCGGTCCCAATTGAATCCCTTGGCCGTGCACCCGCATAGCACAGTCAAAAACTAGGTCTTATCTCCAAACGGTTCTGGTGTTTCTGTATCGACAAATCTTTACAGGAACCGTACTAGGTACCTATGAAGCCTTTGCAAGAATCTTGAATGTAATCGAATCATTTTGAATGAAACCACCATCTAATATTTTCTTCAGAGAACAAACATCCGGATAGCCAAGGCCAGTGGGGTTTCGTGGTAGCTTCGGTCGGGCGAGTGCAATAGCCTCGGGCTTCGAGCGCACAGACTCCGTAACTGACTCTTCCTGCTTTGTTGGATGAACGAGTATAAGCTTCATTTCACCTTTGAAAGGCCAGGATATGCAGCTATCAAATTCACCCTGCAGAAAGTGAACGTATAGGGCCACAGTTGTTTCCTCTGAAAGCCACGTAGTAATAGAATATAAAATACAGCATGTAATTATAATATATTAATGTTTAAAAGTTAAATTTATAATAAAAAGCGTATAATTATGGTCGCATTCTCAAATATACATGACAGAAACTTAAGACTTACCAATGGGAATTGGCGTATCGACGGGCCTGGCATTAGCATTAGTTCCCGCTTTTGGCGCAAGGTTGAATCTCATGCATAATTTGTAACCAAACGTATCCGTGTAAAAGCCCGGCGAGGTGAGCACCCTGCTAAGATTATGTCGCATTTCTGTGCAATGCTTCCCGAATTCAGAGATTCTCCAAATAAAGGTTCCGTGACAATATCTGGCGGTCATATCATCCATGAGGCAAGTAATATTTGAGCACAGGTCGAGTGCTGACGACAACTGAGATTCAAGCCTCTCAATTTTGATTTGCTTCTCGCGATCATTCTGCTCTAGTCGAACAAGTCTTTCGAACAAGTCTTTTAGTTGGATTGAGCTCCCTTTGGAGCTTCCTGAAGCTGGGGTAAGATTCTGACACGAATTTGATGTGGCATCCTTTTCTGAAACATTATTATTAGTAACCTTTAAAACCTTGTACTTCACGAATTATATTACATCTTTCCAGGCGGTCGGATATTTCTTATGATTTTATCAATTTACGAACCCTAAAGCTGGGTTACTTCATGAAATGATAGCATGCAACAGTGATAAGGATTATACTCCAACTTGCATTGTATACACTAACTTTGTTTTGAGCCTACTATTTGAAACGCACGCGAGATCAGCGGTTAAAATTTATTCATATGTACGTTACGTAGAGCCGGGTTACTCAACGTAGTTAAGGAAACTGGGTAAGTACCTGAGCAAGTACTGCTACTGTGCTTGGGAATCGACTCGTCCGACTCAGCCAGTCTATCATGCAAGCGAGAACGGCTGGTGTTAAACCGCCGGGCGAAGCGGACACTATCCCACGAACGCTGTCTTCGGAAATTGTACTCACTATCGTCCATATCCTCTTGAAGTAGCCACCGCGTAGAGTCACGGGAATCCTGTCGAAAGAATTCAGGCGGGCCTCCAAAATCCATCCCTTGCTGGCATACAAACCTCTTGAGCCTTTTATATGAAGCTGCAACCAACTACGGACAAAATTCATAAAAATATATTGACGCAAGTCTACAATTTTACTATTTGGCGACAGCTCACATGCAGTTGAATACCTGAAGATGGTGATGTACATTTGAATCCAAATGACGCTGCAGTTGGTCATGCGGTAGAACATGATCGCAGCCCACTTCTTTGAACTTGCATTCAACAACCCCATTGAGAATGTTTGCACTTGAGTTTAGTTTCGTTGACTCCGGGGAGCCATTTGGAGTGAATATATGTTTGGATTCAACATGCTGGTCCATTTCAGCTAGTGCCATAATCACTGTATTTGGTGAATCAAAATATGTCAAACAGTCAATGAAAGGACAGCGCGGGAAAGAAATTTCCAATTGTTGGCCAGATGAAGAATTTCTTACCTGAGCATCCTTCCTTTAGATAAGGACATTTTGCTTTACAGGCCAATATTTCTCGGCGGGTGAAATTGTCTGGAAAAATATTTTCATGACTAAGGTTTTTCCCGTCCACGGGACACCCATTTGGATTACTTTGATTCCTATTTTGCGGGGACAAAACAGAAAGGCACTCCTTACTGAAATGCTAAAACTTATCAACACTCAATTCGTACATCTACGACTCAAGAGCCGTACTTACAGAACCCACTGAGAGATGCAGCTAAG
The DNA here is from genome assembly GCA_009870155.1 of Pseudobourletiella spinata. NCBI lineage: Eukaryota > Metazoa > Arthropoda > Collembola > Symphypleona > Bourletiellidae > Pseudobourletiella > Pseudobourletiella spinata. Next base: position 4,460 of record WJFA01000499.1, read on the forward strand.
GCAGAAACGATGGCCGCAGTCGGTAATCACTAAAGAAACACCACATTATTAACCTCCATTACATTAAAGCATTAATTTACGCTGGCAGCACGGACGTGATGCTATTTTTACCTGGATCTCTCATGTACAATAAACATATGGGGCATTCATACCGCGAATCCACACCTCCCAAGAGCTCATAGTCGAATCCTCCCTGAAATAATAAAATCAATAAATTCTCTTATTTCATTTACTTCGCACACAATACGTCAAGTGTAGTGTAGTGTGAATCGACGACACCGTGGAACGATGACTCATCCCATCACTTCTCCAAACCAAATAATATTGCTAGCGTAAAATCGAATAATATTCTTCGTACGCCACTCACCGTTATTACGGTAACTGCCTCCTGACATTCAACATACAGTGTGGTACTGGTCCAACGTATGTTTTAATGGCTGGCAAAAAGCGCAATGCTAGAAAATTAGGACTTACTTGTGAAATTGTCGACGAAGATGATACAAAAGTTGACAAAGTCACGGGTTCATCTCCGTTTTGTGATGCGCAAGTAGCTGACATTTTACAGATGGTGTTTTTTAGTTTTCACATTAAAAAATGTTTAGCCCCTCTGACGAAGACTTGAGTCCTCTTCGTCATACTTACTACTACTTGAGCTTCTGTACGCAGCTATAGAGTATACTTCCATTCATTTAGAATTCGACAAATGTGCAAAATCTCAAACGACCAACAGTTGGACTTTACCGGATTTTTTTCAGTCGTCAAAAGTGACTTGCACCACCACATAGAGATTCTGGTAAATTTGTCCACCTCTACACAATAACCGTTTGCTTATAAGCACATGGAGTTCATCCTGCGGAGTCCAGTTCCTAGTCATTCAGTCCAAACAGCTGCTTGAGGTTGTATATTGAAATTAAGGACATGCATTGTTATTCTTTACGACTGCTGTCCAAGCATTTAGCAGTGGCAGATGACACTATCAGTGGGAACTCAAACTTTAAGACTTCTGTTGTTGGTGCTCACCACAAGTTGGTGTATTCGTCCTCAGTCTGTGGCAGAGTGCGGGACCAAGAACATGAACTTGTGTAGGGTTGAGTCACATGTCACATCACATCTCTGTTGGCGCACCTCATCCTTCACCTCAGCTATATAGCTTATCACAGAATTTGATCGGGTATTCTCTGTTTACGTAAATTTTCCCTTCACTATCAATGCAGTCACCACACACTCCAACAATTGCCGTAGAGAAAAGTTGTACTCTCATTGTTGCAGCGAGGTGCACTGGAAATCGGTGGAGGAAAACCTAGGTTTCACGATCAAGTTGGACAGTAACTGGTAATAGGGGCAGGAGAAATAAATAGGCATCTCGATTTGAAGGCAAGTGAAAATGTGCATGACTCAAACATTATGAATGCTGGAGCTATGTCAGGCTCTTGGTTTTATGGGGAGAGCCGCAAGGGTTTTGATCGAGGAGAGTTCCATATTTTTTGTGAGCACCTGTGAAGAGTCACTTTTCAACGGCTGTAGCTATATATTTGTGTACGTCGTGTAGCAAGCTGTACAGGTGAATTCCCTATTCCCTCCATTCTATCGACTGCGACGCACACGTTACAATACATTTTGTACACCTCCCTTATAGTCGGGCGTCGGGCTGCTTGCATCACAGCTCGGACTGCAAGGTAATAAAATAATGGTCTTTAAACTACTGTGAGGTTGTCACGGAGAGTACATTGCCATTTCCCACTTTACCTTCAGCGCAATGGCAAGTTCCGTGGATGACTGGCTAGGCTTAATCAGAGAGCACTACATCCACACACGCGTCTGAGGAAGGAGAAAATCAACATGACTGGAAATCTTTTCCTGTGCGATTTAACTCGTAGACTTGCGGTATTGTTAAATTCAAATATTGGGGATAAGTACGCGTGGCATTTCACAAATTTTGTGCTGGTTTCATCTCTCAACTCGAACGAGTAATATGAACGAGTGACATTTAGCGATGGTGACGGTCGCCAAGGTCTGCAGTCGGAACTAATATAAATTAGTCGATGTTGTTGACTTCTTCATAGAGATAATGATGAATGTATCGGGAGGAGCTGATGTCCAGAGGACGAAATGACAACCTAGTGCATGAACATATTTTTACTTCAAAATAGAGCACACTAATGGTACCCTGCGCCTCAATGTTAGGAGTCAAAAAGTTCTGTTGCATAACTGGAAGTACTTTCTGAAACAAGTTACTTGAAAAGATACATTTCATTTTGATGCTAGCATTGTCGACCGTAAAGTAAAAGGCATGCACAGTATTCCGCAGCTCAAATGTGGTGAAGACAAGCCGTCCTTTTCAGAGAAGCCTCCGTAAACACGAGTGTTGGAATGGCGTGTCCAGTTTTCATTTTCATTTTCATGGCACAGTAGGAGTAGGACACTCAGAGTGACAACTTCGGATAAACTCACCATACTTGTGGGATTAATAGATTCCACGTCCTCGAAGGGTTCCCACTTCTTTAAGCCATGTCCCCTACAATAAGACAATATAGCTTCCTCCTTAAGTTTACCATCCAAATTTCCGCAAAAGTTTGTACTACGTGCATGCACGTGTTCGTGAAACTTCTACATGCGGTCGAATGTCTTGTCGTGTTGACAGTAGTAGTTACGTACGGTCACCTTATCTTCGTAATAGCTTTGTGTGAGAATTCAATCATTCACGTGTAGAGATCAAACATTCTATAGTTGGACAGATGCCTTCCACTTGGATTTAAACGTTCATTAGGTAATAATGCGTTGCTATTTGTCGGATCCACACACCGGTTCAACGATTTTCTCTGTGCATAGTCGCATATGCAGTATTCAAATAATACAACAGCCCATATATTTTAACATACAACAATATTTTGGCGTTATCTTTTTCTTCAAACCAAATCTGAATAAATGTGTTCATTTCAGATTGCCCTAAGGAAGATGGATAATGTTTTACGACGTTTTGCTTGCTGCACCTATTGCTTGTATTTTGTACATTTATTCAGTGTCAACAGTCACATGCCAATTTGAAATTACCAGTAGTGACTGTATTCATGACAAATTCTCATTTGGATGTGAACTCTTACTAAAAGTTGAGGACTATATGGTCTAGCTCGCGTTGTTTTCGCAAATTTATATTGGTAATGAAAGGATAATTGTGTAGCTCCCAGTACTGCCGTAAGTGGCTTCTATAGATGCCATTTTCTAATTTGAACATTGGACAAGCTGCTACAATGCGGTCCACCTTACTATATGGAGACGGTAAATTATGTCGATGCCCCTTTCACTCCCATCTTCATGACAGAAGATCGCTCTTCCGACACCTACACTAGACAAGTCACCTATTCAAATTTTTGTCACCTGACTTAAAATAGAATAAAAGTATTGCAATAGCAATTACCAACGCTGGATTAACTGAAATGACATCACGAACACATGATGAAGCTGTCCAACCCCTCCCTGACATGGGAAGAATGTTGTATGAATTAAAAAATATTAGTGAAGAGCAATCGATAAGGCATTCTTCAGCCAATTTTCCGTAATCTATCTCACTAAGTAAGTAATTAAATAGTTAATGTTTATTGGAGTTACAGACCTGAACATACAATGTGAATTAGATAATCTTATTGTGAACGACGGTTATATGCCTATAACTACTGTTAAATATACTTCTTTAATTTTCTCGACTGACAAGTTCATAGCTGGTTATAAACTCAGAGTAATTCGAATAAATACAAATCCCGTTACAAATATTACTGAAATTCTTGCGCTCTTCCCTTATCATTAATTATTAAGTAATATAATAACTTAACCTAAAGTACTAACCGCCATACAGATGATAATAACGAGCTTTGCTTGACGGATATTCAGAAAGTACATGACGGATTGCGTAAATGAGTTAAAATGGAAGTCATTGTTTCTGACCTTTACCCCATCGAGACCAACTTATCTCACTCACGAGACTCCCTCACTCCAACCACGTTAGCTACATAACAGTAGTTTTAAATTCTCCACACTTTTCATGGCAACACCGTTACTAAAGTTTGTCAAGGTAGCCGATTTAATTCGTACAGTTATTTTTTATTGACCCGGGTAAAAGCTACACATAGCTTCGGTCTCGCACTCAATTACTTAAAGCATGTATTATGAAAAATAAGCCCTTTCATGACTCGGGCACATGTACCAACTGTTACTTTTGCGACTGCGGTGTTGTACCCGGCGACAGCTGAGAAGTGCAATGTTCCAAGCTCAAGTCTCGGCAGCCAAACTTCGTGTACTCTTCATAGTATGTACTCTTGTGGATTGATAAGAACTGCCTTATTTTCCCATTCTTCCATAGCAATAGCTCGTTTCACATGCAGGGTGGTCAGAAACATTAAAATTAAATACAATCAAGATGATAAATACTAAAATGAGACATTTCCCACAGTCTGATAAGTCTACGCCACTACTAAAGAATTCCGTGAATACCCGCCTCTGTGTATATTGAACGACGGCGCTGCGTTTACCAAAGTACTCATTCGTGCGCCACTCAATCAGTACTACAAAAAGTAGTTCCTTCTTTCCGAGTCCTTACGTGAAGGCAAAAGTGATTTTGTGGTGAAAAACAATTGTGTTCATCTTAAAACTAGTAATTGCTTACAGCAGTTTGATATTTAATCACTTTCAATGAACTGGACGGTTAGAGTTGTCAATTCCGGCGTAACTTTAGTACAAGAGATTGGCTCATTGTGATTGAATACATTACATGAACGATGCACTATGCATCTAAAGTTCCGTGTGTGAAGCTATATACTCGCAAGTCCCCCAATGGGAGCTGCACGCATTAAGTACACACATACACATACACGCAGCATCCGAAAGGATGGATTCTCTGAAGCATTTTGAACGCGTAAAGCGAAAGCTTTTGATTTTATGAGAATACATTGCTGCATATAAATTGTTCGGGATGTGTGCATCAAAATAAAGAATTTTTTTTGAATGAAACTCCTATATTACTTTGGTTTTGTCTCTCATGTGTGATATCGTAGGAATTTCCTGCAATCCGAATTTTATTCAAGTTCGAAGTTTCACTGCCAGTGGTAAAGTGGGCTGATAATTATTTTTCTAAGACCTGCCATGTGACTTAAGTGTTGGAGAGCCGTGAAATTTATGAGTTGAAGTTAATGAGCATCTGCAACTCTGCCAGGGTTTCGAAGTCTCTGTGCTAGTTCCAATATACTTCCAGTTAATCCAAGCTGAAATTTTAGCACATAATTCTTGCGTTTTTTTGTACGGATGCTGCTACTGATTATGATATACCATGTCTTGTTCTGTCAGTAGTTCCAAACTGAATCAGCTGGTTATATGTGAACTACTTTACTTCATAGCTAAGCGTGACTATTCTGCGTCGTTATGAGCTGAAATGCCCAGTCAGTTATTACCGACAGATCAAGATTTTTAAAAAAAGTTGTTGATTGACAATCATCGTGCCAGACTTTACTGTACCGACATGGAATGCGCCTCCTGTGCAATACACTTGTAGTTGCAGTACAGTTATACAACGTATCGAAGGATTTTGGAATCGGAAGTTTTACGGGATGAAATTAACTCTCATTTTTTAAATAAACCGGATGTAAATCTGTTAAAAATGGTAGCAGCATCAGCAGATTCATCTGAAGCTGTGCCTAAAATGTCTGCTACTTCAAGTCTTGCGGAAAATCACGAAGCTCCGGCTCCTGTTCCCCCTCAGTCGACTCAGAAAACTGTTCATCATCGAAGATTCGGCACCCCGAAAGAACTGTCTGATAATGATGACCTCGCAACGGCTATTATTCTCGATTCTTACTTGGGTTTCGCCACGCATAAGATGAACATTAAGTGAGTTGTACAGTTTTTCAAACTATGGAATGTTTCAGTTTCTAAAGTTCCATGCATAATTTTTGTGAATTCCTTTGTAGGCATCGCCCACAGAAGCAACATTGGGACAGTTTGAAGAAAATTGTACAGAAGTTTATTCAGCATCAGAATTATGAGAAAGCGTTCGCAGAACTGGAAGCTGGTGGTTTTTTGAAACAGAGCAAAAATTTTCATAGCAGACAGAAAGAACAGAAGGATACCGTTAGAGAGCATGTAATTCTAGTAAACATTTTTGAAAATATTTTTCCTAATTACAAAGGCCACTTTTAGAAAGAGTGTAACGTTGTATATTTTACTATACCAGATTTATAGATACCTCCGAATGTTCGACGAAAAGGCTGGATTCAGGATTGAACCATGTTACCGGTATTCCTTAGAAGACAAGAAGGGGGCAAAGATTTGTTCTACTAGGAAATGGTACGTCCTCGTTAGAAGGATAAAGACTACCAGAATATCCGTCAAACCTGTTGTTCACCCTGACAATTTTTTTGGTTCCATATGATAGGAGCAAAAATGAGAAGATAACCTTTTTAGTCGGGTGCATCGCTGAACTCACCAGAGAAGAAGAGAAGCAATTGCTCCATTCCGGCAAAAATGATTTTTCCGTCATGTACAGCTGTCGGAAAAATTGTGCCCAACTTTGGCTTGGTCCTGCAGCTTTCATCAATCATGATTGTCGAGCAAATTGCAAAGTAAGTGATGAATCTGTCAATCTACATTGCAAAGATACTTTCTGATTTTGACGTACTTATGTTCAATTTAAACAGTTTGTTGCTACGGGTCGAGATACAGCGTGCGTAAAGGTTTTGCGAGATATCGAAGAAGGTGAAGAAATTACTTGCGTTTATGGTGAAGACTTCTTTGGTGACAACAATTGCAACTGTGAATGTGTAACATGTGAGAGGTAATACCGATGGAAACCGTCGTTCATTTATCAGATGTACCACTAATGGCAGTAATCTATATCAGCCTTAAACTCTGTACTACAGACGTCAAACTGGAGCTTTCGCGAAGGTAGTTGCTCAGCAGCCGGGGGAAGAAAAGGGTTATAAATTGCGAGAAACTGACAATCGGTTGAACCGAAGGAAGCATACAGAGAAACAAATATCTGTAAAAGACGACAATAACTACCCCGATAATCAGTTAGAATCTACACAAGAAGGCCCTTTGAGTGTTTCGGAGTTGAGGCAGAAGCGTGGTGGGATGACGAAATACGATGCTGCCATCATTGCTGCCCAGCTTTCACAGTTTGAAACAAGGTACTGTAACGTATAATAAACATAGTTAACTGAGATATTTTGTTGATTTAGATGTGCGAGACGCGAGTGAATACCATAAAATACCGATCATTGTTGAAATGTTCCTATTTATCCTAGAATTTCTTAACCTATTAACAAAGATTTGTGGCAGCATACACTGTAGAATCAGCCGTTGTGAACTGAGCCCGAGTACATCACGGTGGTTTTTTTGTTTGAGTTGGTGTTGGTAGCGTCTGAAAATCGCAAGGCGTCGTGCATGCATGCTGCGTTGATTGAACATTAGCAATGTAAAATAGCGGAGGAACAATGGATGAAATTACCAATTAGTGGATGCTGTTCTAAATATCATTCGTTTAATAATGGTGCTTTTTTTCAGTGTTTCGTCAGAACCACAGTCAAAGACACCGGCTAAAACAAAATTGCGGTCTTCTGATTCTTCCGCTTCCAAAAGTCCTCAAAGTAGCTCTTCTAACAGACCGATACATAAATCTCGAGTATTCACTTCGTCTCATGGTCCCTTTTTACCGGATGATTCTGGTTCCAATTCCAGCTCTAGTTCAACTCAGAGTGATTCTGGTGTTGACTGCTCTAGTAGCATCAGCAGTGGAAGTAGCAGTTCGTCTCATGTTCCTGCTGAAACAAGTGACTCACGCGACGACGAAAGTCGTTCAAAAGGAATAACGTTAAGAAGCCACAAAATTTTGAAAGAACCAAAGCCCTCATTGGATCCCTTATCTATTTCAAGTCCTCACTCAGAGGATAGTTTCCGAAAAAAATCTCCGAGGGATGCTTTCGTAGCGGGATCAAGTTCCGCCTATTACAGTGCGGATTCCCGAATCTGTGCGACCCCGGAAAAACTCGAACCATCAATTCCAGTGAATAAACCCTCCAAGGGAAATCTGCGGATGACATTCAGAAAGAAAAGGAGTACAGTTTTGGATGAAGTTATCGAATCAGGGAATAGTGGTTTCCCTGATCAGGGCGGCAGTGTAGTTGATCGAAAAAACTCGTCAGATCGGGAAAATTCAGACGTCCCATTCGAACCGCAGTATGAGATTCTCAACTTTATCCCAACCAGCCCTTTACATAGTACGGGATACTTAGGGAGTTCAAATGATGAAGAAGAGTGCTCCTCTTTGTCAGCAGTTGTGAAGAAGAAGAGTAAGAAAAGAAGCAAAAATAAAAAGAAGCACAAGTCGAGGGATAGAGACAAGACTAGATACGAAATAAGTCGTATGGAGGAAGACTGCTCTTCCGATAACCATTTCAAAAGAAGTGGTCCGATTTCGGTGAATACATCATCTCCTAGTTCGGGTTACAGCACAGTAGGTAGTAACACCAGTTGTAAAAGACTTCGCTTATTAATTGGAAATGTAACAGCGTGTACTATCGATCTAAGTAACGACACTCCGTAGTTTTACTAGTCGTAATAGTTGTAAATAGTATAAGTGGCTTGAAATGACTACGCCCACCTACATATTCCATAGTGTAAACCTGAGTCAAGGACTCTAAACGTCAGGGGTTCATCTTGTCTACACTCTTTTGTTCGTGTGTAAGCTGGTCCTCCATGCCAATTAAAATTCCCGTTGCTTATCAAAGTCAAGGTCAAACGCTTTTTATACACCCGAAGACTTAGATCATTTATTGTGAAACGCAGTCGGAAACGTGTTCAACTTTAGATGTTGCAAGCTTTTTAATAATGTTACAATATTTGATTCTCTGTCAGTCACGTTTCATATTTATCTTAGCATGATATGATTAGTGTCTTTTCATAAAATTTTAGTGATTACTGTAGCAATTTTAAACCTTTGTCGATCGTGTTTTCTGAGAAGCGTGTATAAGAAAAGAATCTCCTCACTCTCACCCTTCAGTATCTAGTTACCTTGCAAGTTTGTGTGTACTAACTGTCATAATTACTTGTCGTGTGCATCAACACTCCATATTGGAAAGATTCGTATTATTTTACAATCCACACCATACGTTGTTAAACTAAAGTTCCTTCGACAGTGAACTGCACCTGCCAAGAACATGTTGTGTTGTCACATTGGAAAAAATTTAGATGGTAAGAGAAACTATTTATTTCAAGTTATTTGTTACAATTGATACCTACACTACTGTCTTGCAGTATTCGTATTTCAAGAATTTCCTCCTCCAGAGTGTTGAATGTATCGTCGATCGTCGTCTGTAAGAGAATAATTCTGTTGATCCTGTAATCTGTATCTGTAATTAGCCAAAATATGGCTGAATGCGTGCATCTTGTCTAAACTTCGCAGAAGTTCTAGAGCAATGAGAATTGTTACTGTCAATTTTGCTTAGATTGTCTGTAGGCCCAAAATTACATTCCACAAATTCACACTCGTTTCTTGTTCTGCACCTGTCAGATTCGTAGACAGACAAGATGGAAAGTCATGGAAGTCTAAAAATAACATTCGGAAACTCGATCGATGACTTCGCTAGTTTTAACGAGCAGTCCTGTTTCTGAAGGAAAACAGTGGATTGGAGTAACAGTAGTAATGTTACGTGTAATTTATTTTTTGGACATACCTGTAGTTATTTCACCATTACGTTGCTTTGATAAGAAACTTGTTAGCTTTATTAATCTGTAAATTATTCAAACCTTCTCACTGTATTATCACTGCATGAAGAAAAACTCTTGTTGAGATTTTCATTGTTAGAAATCAATGCGAAAGTAATTCTGATGTTGCGACATATTAAAAAATATTTTCGTTGAGAAAACTGTATGTTCTGCTGGCCATTGCCTACCGTTCGTGTATTTATGGTTCATAAATTTTGGGACTTCGGACCTTAGTGTAAGCGAGCCAGGTGGGTTACTGGGTTACTTTCTGGAAAGAACTTGGGTACAAGAACTTCATTTCGTTTAAGGTTATGTAAGTTTGTCGAAGTTGTACGTAATATGGGGTTCCTGCTACTATATTTCTAGTCTTCCGTGAAAGCCTATAGTGTGGTTGACTTTACGTCAGCACAATTATATCGCACAACTTAGACAAGTTTTGATGAGACAGACAGAAGAAAGCTTGAAATAATGCTTGATTGTCGCATTCTGTACTGCCGTATGCTCAATTAAGAGCTGATAATTATACTTTCTCTGTCTTCCGATCCATTATATCGACGGCTAAACTGCAAAAGCCAGCATTTGATTTTTGCCTCAGCTGCAAAAATCAGCCACTGTAAAAATTTCTAGACGCAAAACCGTCTATTTTTTCTGCGCCGTGTAAAAAAATAGGCGGGCAGGAAAGATCAAGTTTGAAAAAAATTTTCAAACTTGAAAATTACTCAAAAATTTCAGGAACTTTGGGACTACAATATTAATACAATTTGTAGTGAATTACGCCAAAAACTAGCCATAGAAACTAACAAGGGCACTCCCCCAACTGTCGGCAAAGCACAAATGGGTGACTATGCGCGATCGAGAGGTCCCCTAGGAAGATTAACAATGTGAAACTCCTAGGTGCGGAAATTCAGGTTTGCCCGAGTTACAGACCCTCTAAGTTTTCATCACTCAGGTACCAAAGGGGGAGGGGGGGTGTACGCCTTCACTTCAAAATACCATGTTAAATCCCATAAGAAAATCCCACTTTTTCATTTCGAGTCATTTTTGAAGAAATCGCAAAAATTGACTCCCCATGTGCTGTATGCGAGCAATATGCACTTTTATGACTAATAAAGCCGATATTTCACACTTTTTGAACATTTCAGCGCACTCAGAGCCAAAACGCAAAATATGATTTTTCGCCCATAAGGGTTAAGCCACATTTGGATGAGAAAATCATATTTTATAATATAAGTTTGCGTATATTAAAATTAATGTAATTTTGATTATAATTTATGAACAAGTCCTTGCACCAGTATTATAAACACAACATTACACGTTGTCCCTCAGCACTTCCGTGTACACAATATTAGCAGTTATACTACCACTTTCCTGCTGGTCTTCTTCCACAATCTGACCACCACATTTTTCTCCGATGTGACCCTGGAGAATGCAGTGTACGGTTGCCCGTGAGAGAATACCGGAATCCGTGTGCGAACTCATTTCCAATTAAAAAATACGCCCGGAAACTTTCTTCATTTCGTCGGTTGAAATAGGTGGTGAAAGAGCTTTCAAACACGCTATTCCGCATACCTGTGCGACATCTGGTTTGTGAGTTTTGAGAAGAAATAGGTCCCATTTACGACAACGTTAAATTACCATGCAATTTCATGACTGTTGCATATCTCCGGTACCAGTTGTCACACATGGTCGAGTGTGGTACCAACCAAATTCTCAAAGCTTCAGCTTTCGATTAGTACCAAGATCATTGATGCGAGTTGAGGCGTTCAAGTTTTATGAGGAATACAAATGTGACATCCTATTTAGACACCCTCTATGTTACTTTGCACCTCGTTGCCAATGTACATACGCAAATCCCGGGGACAAAATTCATCAGCATCATGTGCCTGCACCAAATCTTGCATCGTCTTGTACACCTGATAATGCAGGCTCACACGACGTCAGGCATCATCAACAATTTCAATAACTGCGGCATGGCACAAGTTGTTGTATGGCTGCCGGAGGCGTTCCGCATCTGCAAAACCCGAATCGAGGCTGTAAAGCTGTGAATAAATAGGGATGAGCCCGTCCTCTGCTTCAACATCAGACACGTGGTGGTAGGTTTGTCCGTGTACATTAAATGTTTGAGGGCCATGTCCGGGGGCTGAACGGAATAACTACAGAATGATGCAGGCACTGCTAAATTGCCGAATTTGTTCACGGAAATTTCCGCGGTCCTAATCATTTCCCTTGAACCAGCGACGAAGATCTGGCGGGTCGGGTTTTCGTGATCCAAAGGGAATGCAGCTCTCAATTTCCCCAGGAATCTAGCCAGCGACACTTGGGCAGATGGTGCAGTGTCAAGATTCTGCCGTCTTCTGATTCTTTCCGCTGTTATCCGCACCTGCGTAATGGTACAACGACTCCCGCTATTTCTCGTCGAAACTCCGCGCCTTCGTCCATCATTAGCTGTTGCACCTCGTATTTGAATAGATTCCATAAATCTCCGTCCTCCATTGCTTCTACCTTGACCGATTGGTGCAGCGCCCTTAATGTCATCTGCAATGACCTGCTCATTCCAGCTGATATTTGATTCATTAATATGTGCAACAGAATAAGCACCATTGTCTTGCGTTGCACTTGAAGTTAGGTGCAACAGATTCCCAGGTGCAGCAGTCAACTTGATTTTTCCATCGTAATTACGAATAAATTGTGCTAGAACTTGCACCTTAAAATGGCGTCGGACATTATATGGTCGTCCTTGAATGCTTCATCCAGAAGGAGAACATGAGGTGTCTGGGCGTTGCATTTTGTAATATTTCAATGCAGTGGGATCAAGTTGCGAACTTGTACCAACTGTAGGAGCACTACTGATTTCAGCCGCATGTCCGAATTCCGTTTTTCCAGCACCACTTTTAGCAGCGTCGCTAGAACTGACCGTGCATTTTAAATGTGTTCGTCCATCACAGTTGAGGTTTAGATGTAAACTCTATGGAATATGAATTTTTAGTATTTATTTCTGCTCAGTTAGCCATTTTGAGAGAATAGGAATATTGTCGGGTGGATTGCACATTTACCCGACATATGTCAAATGGCTCCTATTTACGTACCAATTTAGCCGAGCAGTGATCTCAAATATGAATTTTTAGTGTTTATTTTTTATCAGTTAACCTTTTTATGTAAAATAGATTATGTAGGGCGGATTACACATTTACCCGACATATGTCGGGTGGATTGCATAGATATATGTCGGGTAGATTCCATTTTCACCCGACATATGTCGAGTGGATTGCATGCATATATGTCGGATGTCGGGTGGATTACAGTTTCCGGTTTAGATTATTGTGACACGACACGTTATAGACTTGATAGTGCAACTTACCTAATTCCAAAAGCCGAAATCAAAGCTGAATCATTGGCATCAATGGCATTTGAAGCTGGTGCTGATGATTTTATGGTTGCAGAAGGCTTCTTTAACACATCATCGTAAGCGCGAGTACATGGTGTCGGATATTATATGGCGTTCACTTTATGGTGCATCCGGACACAGGACATAAGAAATCAGTGTAATGTAACTTGTAATATTCAAGGACGTGCTTATCGACTGTATCACCAAAAGCACTCACTGGTGGATTACCCCTGTCGTGGTCTTGCACCAATTGTGGCGTAGATGATTCCACAGAGGTTGAAAGCAGTGGTGAAGCATGGTCATCAATGATAGTTGCAGTTGGTTCATATGATGCTGTAGGTGCAGTAGGGTTCTTTATGCGTTCATCGTAGACGCAAGTAAATTGTCTAGAACTTTACAATGCACCTCCAGTAAATGCTGTAGCACATTGTAGGGCATTCAATTGATGTTGCATCCAGACCCAGGACGTGAGGAATCCGAGCAGTGTAACTTGTGCTATTTCAACGCGTGGTGATCGACTGCATCACCAGAAGCACTCACTGGTGGATTACCGGTGTCGTGATCTGGCACCAATTGTGGCGTAGATGATTCCACAGAGGTTGAAAGCAATCGACTGCATCATTAGATTCAGTAACTGGTGGATTACCCGCGTCGTGTTGTTGCACCAAATGTGACGTAGATGATATAGACACCGCCGACGGAACATCGTGGATGCTTGAGGAGTTCGTTTCTAAGTTGAACAGTGCATCAGCAGAAAAATAATTCGAACCACTTGCAGCTGCAATTTGCACCAGAATCCGTTAACTTCATATTAGTGAACTGCGCTGTCATCCCACCAGGGTCAATTGCATTCGTTTCGTAGATAATATACCAATGTTAATTTTGATGAATGATTATTTACAAAATTTGGCTCACCTTCGAATTCCACAACCTTGAGCTGCACCACCAACACAGGTACTTTAGTTGCAGTTTGTTGGGGTTTGTAAGAAATGCAAAAGTAAAAATGGTGCAGTAGCTTTGCTCTGCGTTCCTGAAGTATACCAAAAGTCGAAGCAGTTAAACCATGAGTACAATTATTACAGAAATTGTTGACCATGACAACGCCCACGTTTAATCATCCAATGCCAACATCTAATGCACGACTTAGTACAGCAAACAAAAACGTATGCAGATAGCACCACCGTGTACTTATTGTAACATGTAATACTCCCTGCACCATCTTTTACTTAATCGAACATGTAATATGCTGCACACCATCGTTAACTTATTGTAACACCTAATAATAGCTGCACAACCGTATACTGACAACGATGCTGTATTATCATTGCAAAATAAAATACTACCCGCACTACCAGGGTATACTGACATCACAACCGTCTACTCCCTGCACCAGCGTATCCTGACAGCAAAACCATAAATTCCTACCATATATGCACGACCGCTTACTTCTTGCAACATGTAATACTACGTGGACCATGGTATACTGACAACACCACCGTTTTCTCATTAGAACAACTAATATTCCCTGCACCACTAGCGTATATTGACAGCTTAATCGCACACTCCCTGCACCAGCGTATACTAACAGCAAAACCGTATGTTCCCTGCACAACTGTATACTGACAACACACATTTGTACTATTTGCAAAATGTAATGCTCCCTATTGCACAACGTAGTGACAATGTCTTCGTTTACTCATTGCAACGTTGAATACTACCTCCACCACCGTTTGCATCTAATGTCAGTACATCTCATCCTGCCTGCACCACCGTATAATCATTACAGTACCGTGTAGTGACATGAACAGTTGATCAAATGAACATAATGATCGAGGTTAAACTTGGACACATACAATGGCATTTAATCAAATGGGTTAGCATGCTTAAGGTGAAGGGGACGTTGCGGCAATGTTGAACATATAGATGGCACGAGTTATAATTATTGATGCGTAGGCGCTATCTAGGGTCCGCTGATGTAATGAACATACGCCACGTGTTCATATGATGGAGGTGTAGGCGCCATCTAGAGGAGATTGCAGCAGGGCTCTGCGTGTTGTTTAAAGTCTTTGCGGCAGCTTGGGGAGGTTTGCAGAACCGGCTTGCGGCAAGCATGACGTGAGTAGGACATGTTAGCACCTTTGGAGCAGGTCAGAGTAGCTTGTAGTATTAGCATGTTAAGGTGTTTGGAGAGGGTTGGAGCAGCGTGACGTGAGTGAGCCGTGAAAAAAATTGTTAAAAAGGATGTTCGCGCATACAGTTGAGACTAGCAGGACTGCCCACACCTTGTGTGGGGCCAAACTACGACTTCCTAGGGTTTGCACAAGCATCATATGCCAAAGTTGGACTTCCTCGGGCGGGAAAAGGGGAACAATACGTATTTACGTGTACGGACGCATACATCCCCCTTCCCGCACCTTGCGATCCGCGAATTCAAGCTATTTAGTTGTAGGGTTTTTCCCTTTCTCCCCTTGTGCACCCCCCGAGGAAGTCGTAGTTTGGCCATCCTGCTAATCTCATGCAACCAAAAATAGTGCACTTGGATTCTCTATTATTGTATTAAAGTAGTAAGCTAGACTTATGCATCCAGTAAACATCTGGTTCACTCAACTGCTACACCAACTTGCTGAGGATAAAATAAATAGATTGATGCCTAACCAGAACAAAGTCCCGACAACCAAATTAAAATGAATTCAAGTCAACTATTTGCAGACCATGTATAATATGCAAATTTTTGGTGAGCGTAAAATAAATTGCTGGTTTAGGCTACACTAAGTTGGTGGTGGACAAATTAGTATTTGGTTTAGAATCGGGTGGCTCGGTAATTTTTGATGAGCACAAAATGAATTTATGGTGTAAGCTATCCGAAGCTGCTTATACCAAAATAAATTGTTTGATGCTGTAGTATTAACCAAGGATTTTCTAAAGTTGAGAATAAGGAGCCCGGAAACGTATTATGGTCTGTAATATGGAAGCAATTGTCCATGTGCTGCAATGTAGTAAGGTCTTATATAGGAAAAACTTGGCGCGGTTACTGCAACAAGTGAGGGTACGTTACATGTCTGCCAACAGGAGGCAAACAATAATCAGAATAGAGCAGGAACTTATACTATATGCGAGATGTACCACTATAAGCTCCACCCCTTTCGTCTCAGTTTTTAGCCATGGGAGTGGCTCTTAGCAGCCGTGCCAGAAATGCCAATAAGTTGCTCATTCCCACAGGACGCAAACGAAGTCATATTGAAATGAAAACGATGTCAAAATGACTGTCATAGTCTGGAATAGGTCCTTTTGAAAGTTTCATGTCCGTAGGTTATACAGTTGTTTAGAAAAAATGAAAAACCTGAATGTGGCTTAAAAACGAGACAGTGCTAGTGGGGAAAAGATGACGTCATTGGGCCTATTGTATGAGTTGGCTGAACAAACATGCATAAGGCCCGGAAGATTGGCCCCATTTATTGCAGGGGATGAGAATGCACTTGAACGGGGTACAACTCTTATGTGGACATACAATGCGGCCCTTATGGTGCTACTGTATACACAATGCTTTTTTAACTACAGTGGTGGCCGGTAGGTGCCACCTGTGGAGATGACACGCTCGCTCTTTGTGTTTCGACTATCTTAACATATGATGTAACGCTGTCGTTTGTGGCGTTTACTACACACGACGAAGCGACGAACAATTTCGCATTAAACGAAGGTGTAGTGAACACTGCTGTTAAGTGAACCCTATTAAGAAAAAGAAGACTTAGGGAGCATTGAATTCTTGTGGGTCATTCGATTTTAACCATCCCGTAAAAAGATTTGGGCTAAATTGAAAATTTTAATATCTTAGAAAATAGGCGTTCTGTGCGCGAAAGGGTTTAGAGTTATTGTCATATAGGTGTGAGCCGTATTAGCTCTATCGCTGCGTATAATACAAAATATGTGATGCACACGGAGATTCTGTACCCACATCCCACCCAGCTAAATTTTCATGAACATGACTGCCCACCACGCCCACATAAACGTTAAACCCCAGCCCACGTGGGTCATGACTACAGTTTTCTCCAAACTAAGATTTAATGTAGGGTAACCTCACGAGGTTCCGACCTAAACGGACCGACTATTCTCGAGTTTAAATTATTGCCCAAAAGATTCTACTCTGAAGTACTTTCGGAACGTATTCCCGGTACGTATGTGTCACCACTAGTACGGGCTATTTGGGTTAAAATATTGTATTTCTTGATTGCATGTTTGATTTTCAATTTTAAAAAATGTTCATGATTTTTTCAATTCGAGGATGGAAACGTTCCATAGAATTTTTTTGATTTGAGCACATCTATCACCGCCAATACTATTTTCATAAATATGAAAATTGAATGTTTCATGAACATAAATGTCTCATACTTAACATGGGATTTCCCGTCAGGATTTTGATGTACCCGGTGTCCTCTTTGGATACATGCAACTTCAAAAAAATCGAGGAAAATCTACCAGATTACGGAAATTTCCTCTTACAAGGATTACCCAAGGGCTGGTTATACGATATGGGAATTTCACGTACACCATCGTTTTCAGCGCTGCCTAAAACAGAGAAACATGTAACATTCTTGTGCCTAGCCGGATTTACGCCCACAATAAAAATAATAAAGTTTTCGCGAAATTCAAAACTGGTTGTTTCTTCTGGGAATTAACATGCAATTTTTTCTCTTCCCAAGGGTTCCCCCTTGCACTCTTTCAAAATAATGTCGATTTCTTGTCATCAGGTGCTTGTAATCATGGGACGGGCATAAGATGTATCCTCTTTGTTACACACCCACCTAGCCCTCTTATTATGAAGGACGGAAGCATTGCTTCTGTAGCATAGTGCACTGGTTAGCAATAAGTGGATGTTTTCAAAAAGCGGTGGGTCCTTGGGAGCGTATCATTGTTTTGGAAAATTCCATTTCAAATTTCCCGTAAATGATTTGGGTGAAATGGAAACTTTGAAGCATGGCACATTTTTGCTACGTTTAATATTCCAAAATCGTTACGCAGTCGTTTGTGACCGTTGTCACGACGCACGACGCGATGAACGGTTTGGCACTTAAGCAAGGGAGCGTGCATAAATAACTTCACAGGGTTTGGGGGGATGGTCCTAATCGAGAGCCTGTGTTACTGTCCATTTCAGTCAAAGAATGTTATCAAACAGGTTACTGCGGTAGATAGTGGGTAATTTTTTCAACTTTTGACGGTACGTAATTGATGCATGCTCCCCAAACACTTAGCGAACAACAAATACGTTTCCATCCTTACAAAAGGATCCGCAGGTGTCCCGTCGCGGCATGACGAAGCGCGGATTTTTTACTCTACGGGAGCAAGTTTTATCTTATAGTGTGAGTATGGTCTATGCTAAGCATTTTTTGCATTGGCGCAACGCCACCTAGATCCTAATCACGGTAATACATACACCCCTTATCCATGGGGGATTCTGAGTGATGCTCGCCACATGTTTCTCGGTAGGGAACACGTGGCGTACGTACCCGCCACGTGTTCCTCCACAAGGGAACACGGAGCGTACATACATTTTGGCTTTGCCAATCAGGACAAGCGGTCGTCCGAGCTCTCGGGCAACTCGGACAACTTCGTGAAGCTCTTTTACAGCGTTGAAAAAGCTGCTCTATGCCCGCCACGGGTTCCTTCATAAGAGAACGTGGGAAGTACATACATATTGGCTTCGCCACTGAACACAAGTAGTTGTCCGAGCCGTTATATATTCACTACCATTAGTAGGGTTGGTTTGGCGCATTTGGTATGCGCTGGTGCAAGTAGTAAATGGAGATGTTGCCAGATGATGGCGGTCCATTGAGTTTTTCATAGCGTCATACGTATGCGGTGGTGCAGGGTCTACTTGGCGTTTTCATGAGTATATGTTGGTGAAGGTCATAGTCAACGTTGTCAACAACATGTACTGGTGCAGAGTAACCCACGCTGTCATTGACATATTCGGTTGCCGGGATTTATCCATGTTGTCGTCAGTATGTGCTGGTGCAGGGAGTATTGCATGTTCTCGTTGGTATAAGGAGGTCGACAGAGTATTCGTGCGGTTTACAGTATATGCAGTATATACAGTATAGGGGGTTTTTAAATTTTTTCGTTGGTACACGGTGGTCCACGCTGTATTAGGTGGCATTTACATTTCTTACTAGTGCAAGGAGTACTCCAAGTTGTCCTCAGTGTATGCTGGTGCAGGAAGTAGTCCACAATGTGAATAGTAGGTGCTGGAGCAGCGAGTAATCTGTGTAAATAGTGTATGGAAGATACTCATCGTTATATGGTGGTGCAGCGAGTATTGAATTGTGTCATCGGTATATCGACGGTTAAACTGCAAACTTAAACATTTGATTTTCTCGCCAGTTGCAAAATTTAATGTATTCACTTTTTGCTTGCACGAAATTATCAGTATCCACAAACCAATACAAATCCACCAACCATACAGAACCCGTCAAATAACGATATTTTCTTTTAAATAGACTTCTTTAAATTTTGAATAATGATTTTCTACACACTTTGTATTACACAGCTGCAACATTCATACTTCCCGCAATGGCCGCCACGACCTATTAATACGTCGACATGGATACATTAAATTTTGCCTTTAGGAATTCGAAGCGTTATCGCAGGTTAAAATTTTGCAACTGACCGAAAAGTCAAATGTTAAAATTTGC
Source organism: Pseudobourletiella spinata (assembly GCA_009870155.1). Classification (NCBI taxonomy): domain Eukaryota; kingdom Metazoa; phylum Arthropoda; class Collembola; order Symphypleona; family Bourletiellidae; genus Pseudobourletiella; species Pseudobourletiella spinata. Next base: position 24,278 of record WJFA01000499.1, read on the forward strand.
AGTTTAACCGTCGATATGCTGATCCAGGGACTACTGAATGTGTGCATAGCTATATGCTGGTGCAGAGAGCGTTGAATGTGTGCATTGCTATATGCTGGTCCAGGGAGTGTTAAATTCTGTCATCGGTGTATGCTGGTGCAGGGTCTACTGAATGTATGCATCGCTATAAGCTGTTGCAGCGAGTATTGAATGTGTGAATTGCTATATGCTGGTTCAGAGTGTTGAATGTGTGCATTTGTATATGCTGGTGCAGTGTACTGAATGTGTGGATTGCCATGTGCTGGTGCAAGGAGTATTCAATTGTGTCATCGGTATATGCTGGTTCAGCGAGTATTCAATTGTGTCATCGGTATATGCTGGTTCAGCGAGTATTCAATTGTGTCATAGGTATATGCTGGTTCAGCGAGTATTCAATTGTGTCATCGGTATATGCTGGTGCAGCGAGTATTTAATTTTGTCATCAGTATATGCTGGTGTATGGAGTATTGAATTGTGTCGTCCATAGATGCTGGTGCAGAGAGTATTGATTGTGTGCATTACTATATGTTGGTGCACAGAGTATTGAATTTGTGCATTACTATATGTTGGTGCACAGAGTATTGAATGTGTACATTGCTATATACTGGTGCAGGGAGTATTGAATTCTGTTCAACGGTGTATGCTAATGTAGGGATTAGTTTACGTTGTGAATAGTACTATATGCTGGAGGGATAATTGAATATGTTCATCGGTATATGCTGGTGCTATAAATTGCAAGGAGTGTATGCTGGTGCAGCAAGAACTCCATGTTGTCATGGAGTATATCGACGGTTAAACTGTGGCAGTGTGACTACCACGAAACCTGTCGGCTTCGTAGACTAAGTAGAGTAAGGAGCGGGAAAGGATTAGAATAGGATAATAGGCTAAGTTTAGAATAGAAAATAGGCTAGAACAATTCTTCAGTCGGAGTCCAGCCGTGAGAGAGTGAAGTTGTAAATAAATCTCACCACATTATATATATACAACTGTGCACAGTGTAGTCATTTCTTACGTTACCCCTCCGAACCCATATACATTACATTAAGTGCTAAAGTGGATCCACCTCTAAAGTACAGTTATTCCCTAATTCACATATGTCTCTCATGAAGATTAATTCATACTCCGACTCCCGGCCTAACTGACACCAGCTACGGCGGTACCCTTGCTAGCCACCGAGTCGCCACCTCTGACTACGAGTACTAAGAGTTTAGGAGTTATAGACGAAAAAGTGTTCCATATACGGTAATGTTAAAACACCTTGGTATTTTGTCCCACTCCGATATAACCAATGGACTGACCCAAATGAGATTGGTACCAAACAAAAACACTCAAAGCCTCAGGACTCGATTGGTACTGAAATCATTGATGTGCGGCCAGGGGTTCAGGAGCTAGATTGAAAACAAATGTGACATATCCTATTGAGACACCCTGTATACTCACTATACAATCGTATACTTCTGGCACCACTGCATACTCACTGCACTACCGTGCAATCTAATGAACAGTGGATCATATGAACAAACTGAACGCGGAGACCTGCCCTGCCACACCACCGTTTTCTCATTACAGCATGAAATACTCCCTACCCCACGATTGCTTACTGATATCACAATAGTGTACTCCGAGCACTACAGCATACTATCTAAACCACAGTTTCTCATTATAGCACGAAATACTCCCTACACCACCGTATAGTGACAACACCACCGTTTTCACACTACTGGAAGAAATATACCTGCACCACCGTAAACAGACAACGCCACCGTAATCCTTTTCTCATAGCATCATGATTTGATCACGCGAACATCCAGTACTCCCTCCCCCACCGTATACTCATATGCAACTTAGAATACTCCCTCGACCAGCATATGCTCATGCCATCATCGAGTACTCCCTGTTCCACCGTACATGCATTACAACATCGAATACTTTCTGCACCAGTATCCACTCATGACGACATTCAATACTCCCTGCACGAACATCTACTCACGACAACAATCAATAGCCCCTGCGCCGAGACATGATCATGCCAACGTCGAGTGCTCCCTGCTCCACCGTAAACGCGTTACAGGGTCGATTACTCCGTGCACCAGCATTTACACAGGACAACATTCAATACTTCATGCACCAAGATACCATCATGCCAACGTCGCGTACTCCCTGCTCCACCATATACTGTCTACGCACTAAAAGATGTAATAATTGCTGCTCCACCAGCGTATACTAACAGCACAAGCGTTAACTCATTACATCTAATATGTCCTGTACCACCGTACACTGACAGCATTATTGAAGTTGAAATTATCTGAGATCCGGTGGTGCAATGCATAGACGACACTTGTTAGTATGAATGAGGTGTAGGCGCCCTCTAGGGTCCCCTGATGCAATGAATAGATGCCACGTGTTACTATGCTTGACATGTCGGCGCCATCTAGGTTCCGCCACTGCAATGCATAGACGCCACGTGTTTCTAGGATTGACGTGTAGGCGCCATCTAGAGTCCGCTGATGCAATGCTGAAGGTTAGGGAATATTGGAAGAGGGGTGAGTCTTGATTGTGGAGTATGTATTAGCATAGGGGACCCCTTTCACCATGGTTCAGGTATACGCGGTAGCTTTCGGCAGACGTGACGTAATTCAGCAGAGGAAAAAATTATTAAAAAGGAGAAGGAGATTGACCAGCTGTGTCTCCCGCGCGTTTTTCGCTAGGAAAGGTCGAGATGAGGGAGAGCTTTCGTGTTAGTAGCAGCCATAGCCAGATCGGAATGATTTGGTTTTCGTAAGGTTGTATTACAATCAAGTTGCCTTCTATGTTCAAGATAAGTTACAAATGAAGCCAGAGGTCGTAAACAACAGCGTCTCTATGAGTGATTAAGTAAAGCTGCCAAGCTGAAGTTTGTCCTTGCTTTCGGGGTTCGCGAAATATGAAGCAAAATTTTTGAAGAAGTACGCAATTTTAGGATGTCTTTCTAGAAACGAAAAGTGTTTGTTGCTTTAAAGACTTAACATTTGCACATTAAACATCAAAATGCACACTAGGAACTAGGTAGTGGTGGTAGACATAACTAGGGAGAATCCGATATGTCCCCCTAGCACAGAGTGGAAGATTTTCCAGTTTTGAATTTCGAGGACTCTCATTAACGCCTGTGGTAAAGTTTCAGACAAGAAATTGAAATTATACTTTTGGGCTCCTAATGTCGCGAATTTTTCAAAATGAATTGAAATTGGAAAATATTGAGCTTGCAGACCATACGGATGCACTATACCTGCACACAACAGTATTGGATGCAACTTAGACGGTTGTTTCATAAATGACTCCAAATTAAAAATGTAAAATCCTAATGGCATTTCTCAGTGAACACGTACTCCTCGCCTTTGGCCTCGAAATGATGAAAACTTTGACGGTCAGTTCCTCGGCTAAACCTGAATTCCCGCAACTATTAGCATTACTAATGTTCCTGTATGACCTATTAAACCCCCATAGTGTCCACCCTGTGCTGGCGGAAATGTGGGATCCCCCCTTGTAAGTTACAACCTCTGGCGCCAAAATCATTGCATATCCCATACTTCTCAAAACCGCTCAACACCCCAACCGCAAAAACTCTCTGCTTGCTCCATTGCACACATTCCAATGCTGCCTGTCGGATAGGGCATAGGACATCCCAACTAAAGTAGCGAATGTGCTCGATCTGTAACCGAGGTATTTCAAAGGGACTGGTACCATCACGTGCAGCGCTGTCTGAAACCTAGGAAAGCGCCAACTTTGTAGCGCACGGCACGGTTTAGTCCGTCCAAAATTCATAAAAACTTTAAATAAAATCCAAAACGGAAATCCTCCCCCCGAGGCGCCGTGGGCCGCCACCACCACGGACCTCCCCTAAGACGCCGGTTTCACCAAAAGGGCTGCGGAAGACCAGTTCCAAATGCGGCTAACCCCATAGGTCAGTGGGTAAACCCTTGGGAGTGGCGGTACCAAGTGACTCCCCACCGTCCCCCGCGATTTCTCCGCACTCCCACGGGTCCACCTCGCGGGGTTCCACCTCTAGCACATAGATTTCTCCCAACCCCATCCAGAGGACCCATGGAGCCCCTGGGCCCTCCTCAGGCTTCTCGAAAGGACGTCGAGGCAGATCTGTTCTCACTGGAGGCCAGATGAGGTCTAATTGGAGGGAGCCCCGACTTTTATAAGTGCGGTTTCCGATTACAGTGAGTGAACCATCCACCTTCATCGGTCTGGAAACATCCCGTTATGGACCGACGGGTGCCATTCACCTTCACCAAGGATTATACATCGAAAGTCTGGTGGAAAAAATTTGTAAACAGCGAAGGGATGCTAGCGGATCTACCGATTCCAATGCAGGTCGGAATGAATCTTGTGAAAGGGCCAACTGAAGTCGACGACTCCATTCCCTACAGGGAACTTATAGGCTGACTCTGTTCTGTTGTCTTATAGGTGAAAGGACACGCCCTGAGGCTTTTGCAGTGAGCAACCTCTCACGCTTCACGTCCTGCTATGATAGGCTACAAGGCGGCCCTCCAGAATCTCGTCTACCTGAAAGGTACATCCAGATTGAGACCTCTTTACGAGGAAGGGGTACCACTGCACTTAGAAGGGTACTCTGATGCAGACCACGCCAGGATAAACTTGACCGTCGGTCAATTTCTGGCTTATTGTTCACCCTTGGTAAAGGACCGGTGAGCTGTACCTACCAAAAGCAACAGTGTGTTGCGATCTCCAGCACGGAGTCGGAGTATGAGGCCTTAAGTGAAACGGCAAGAGAAGGAATATGGCTGCGCGAGCTGCTGACAGAGCTACAGGAAACACAGGAGTAATCCACCCCTATACGAGTAGATAATCAAAGTGAAATTAAACTTGCCTACAACCCTGAGCTACACAAGCGAACAAAGCACGTTGATGTCCGAAATCACTTTGTGCGGGAGCAAGTTCAAGCTGGGGAAGTTGATATCCAGTACGTCCGATAGGAGGAGCAACCGGCTGACTGTCTCAAAAAATCTTTGCCCAAATTAAAGCTAGACATATGCCTTCAGCCCCACCAAGAGCAAGACACAGTGGCCCTTTAAGTGGCAGCGAACCTTCAGATCCAATCACAACTGGCAATGGTGATTCATTGGGTCGCGGCCTGCAGATAGAGACAGAGATGGTCAAATCAACCCCCAGCATGGAATGCCGATCTCTGGCTAAGCCTAGTCCAACTGCATCGCGGGCTGCGGATGTCAGGGAATTCGTAAAAAGAGGGAAGATAGCGGGTTTTCAACAGGCCCAGATGAATGCCAACCACACAATCAAGTCATCCCTGTTGTACCGAGAAATTGGGGAGCTGAAACTGACCTTCAAAGAACTGCAAAAGCAGTTTTCAATTGTAGAACGGCGCATTGACCTACTGGAACAGGTCAATGAGATATTCAATGACTGTGCAGGCCATAATTTCCATTTTGAGAGATTCACCAAACGACTCAATCGACTGGAAGCTAAAATTGTCAAGAAACAACAAATACATCCAGGGAAACATGGCTTCTCTCATGAGAGCACCTTCGAGACTTCTGAACACGGAGAAACGGCCCCAGTTTACCGTGGCCAGGAGAGAATGAGTACATCCAGGGTTCAAAGAATGTGATAGAAGAAAGGTGCTGGTAAAGGGACAAGGCAACACACTGTTCCTAAAGAAAACGTTGCAGCTACTGGCAAAGTTGGCAAAGAAAAGCCTGAGAAGAGTGCAAAAGAGTCTTACAAAACCGATGATGATAACACCGAAATGTCAGGTTGACTTGGCGCCAAATTTATAGGGCATAATATGCCTCATCTTCAGTGGACGTTGATACTGACGGTCCTAATCCTCATCATCCTACCAGGGGAATTTACAAGCGGAGCAACTAAATCAACTACGACTAAGCCACTTTTAAAAATCCAGATGCTGGAAAAAAGTGTGGAGTCGGTAGTTTGGAAGTTGGATAGAAAACCAGTGGCCAGGGGATTTACATCGGTGGATATGACTATAAAACTACTTTCACCGTGCAGTGAATTTCCGTTGAGAAATGAGCCTCATATTGCAATGGCAATGAAAACATGCGATACCCTATACCAAACTCTGTTTCTCAACGAACTGGAGCAGATGCGTCCCATTGGCACCACCCACCAACTTGTCCGTAAAACGGCAAAGCGGGCAGCACCGCTACTGGCGGTACTAGGAATTGGTTCAATTCCCAGCGTGGGACTCGGAACAGTGGCCCTTGTTCAAACATCTTATCTGAAAGATGAAGTAGCGGACCTCCGAGGAAAGCAGTCAACCACTGCTTTCACTCTCCTTCAAGTCGAACTGCAGGTGAGGGCTCAGGAGAGATAAATCCAAGCCCTGCGTATGGACCTGGCAAAGACGAAAGGTATGGAGAAGTTTACTGAGGGAATGGCTAACTACAAGCCCGAAGCCGTAGAACTCAGCTATCTTGTCAGCCACATTACCAACCGGCTGAACCTGGGACAGTTCATTGTGCGAGAGACGAAACAGCGTTGGATGAGAGGACAAATGCCAACGCTATTGACGGATTATCTCAATATCACACTGGAGTGTGGAGATCAATGCCCATTAGAGCTTGGCAAACCCAAGCTGTGTGCGCTGTCAAGTGACTGAAAATATCTGCACATGCAGGCACTGGTGCCCTCAATCAACCTCAAGCTCGTAGCACTGGAAGCAGATCCGTTTATATTAATGGCCGAGCAGAATAATCAGACATGTAACGTGGAATACGATGGCCCCCAGAAAGCTATCATCTCCACCGACAGGAACTGTCTGTATCCATTGGATGGAGGCACACCGCAGTACAGAGATGTAATCGTCTCACCAGAAGACCTGTGTGACGCCGATGTCCATGTGAACTACAGAAAATCCAATAATCGAGTTACTGAGTGTGCCGATGCTGGATTGAAAAACCACGAAGTTTCGTTCAGGTTAAGCTCAGTGATGAGCACTACCTCATCGATTGCCCCAGAAGTGTTTTCAAGCTGGAAGGGAGGGACACAATGAAATGTCCAAACGATATTTTTAAGTCTCTTGCAGCCTCGTTCAGTATCAACGAGCGGAACTACACAGGTGGAGCACTTCACCTAACCGCTATGGAGAAGATAAACCCGTGTGTAAGATGGCAAAGGAGAATGATGTTACCCATATCAATCAACTGGACAGAAATCGAGCTGGATGTCAGCCGATTGGAGGATGTCTAACCAGTCGACTTAACCCCTCTGCTAGAGAGTCTGTACAGTCAACCGAGACATGAAACTCTGGGCTGCCTAGGTCTCTGCCTGTCGGGATAGGTTTTTGGTGTCTGTCTACCCGGTTTCGAAAAAGAAATAAGGCTGGTATGCGGACTGATCAACACAGTTCTGGAGTCGGGGTGGGACCAGTGGTGAACATCGCCGTAGAAAGCAGCAGGGAACCTGAGCACTAGCAGTTAATGAAGACGACCCCGGCAGAACCAACTCCGGTGACACCATCGGAAGTCTTGACTTTAGGATAATTAGATTCAAGGAGGGTGTTGAAGTGTCCAAGTAGAATAATATAGTTTATATCTTGAGTATAGTAAATCTAATTATGAATGTATGAATGCATTGGAAGGATGTAGTACAAATTTTAAACAGCCATGCATGGTTGTGCCTATTTAAATTTTTACTCAGGTTGAAAACTGCTGAGTTATCATATTGTAAGATATATAGGCACCTGAGATAGAGAATAAACTCAAGGAGGGTGTTGAAGTGCCCAAATAGAATCATGTTGTTTCTATGTTGAGTATAGTAAATCTAATTATTAATGTATGAATGTATTGGCAGGATATAGTGCATAGTTGTGCTTAGATACACATTAGATCTTACATATTGTAAGATATATAGGCAACTAAGATAGAGAATAAAACTCACTCTTGTATTAACCTTCTGAGCTATAGGTTCTGCTCACTTACTCTCAACAAGTGGGTATGGCAATGCCTCTAGCGCAAAAAATTACCCATATGTATGCCTGTACTAGATCGACTGCAGCCAAAGCAGTCTGTAGTGATATTTGTTCATTAATCTACAACTATCTAGCATTTAGTAGTCAGTAAACCGTGTACATTCCTGTCTGGAAAAATCACAGGATGTTCCAAAAGGATGTGTATGATATTTTGACAATAATATGTGATCATATTCATTGGTGACATGAGAACTAGCGTGAGAACTAGAATGTTTTTGGAAATCGTTTATAATTACGCACGAAAATGGGTTGATTTGTGGAATGACCTCAATTCAAAACGAAATTTGTATGAACGTCATATTTTCGCTAATTTCATGCCGTTGCCAGTCTGCAGCATGATCATTGCAACTTTATCATTGTGGGAGTGTGAAATCATAACGAGGGCAAAGCTATGAATCAACTAAAACGCCCATTATTTTTATTATTTTATGCTAGCCGTGGAAAAGCTTCATATCATTGGACTTTAGCCAAATCATGATCATGTTTGAACCTTCAGATGAGCTCACACAAGAGAAAGCCCAGCGACCTTCCGCTTACCAACTGAGAAAGTTGGAGTATTCGTCATCGAAGTCGGGAACCACCAGTTCCAAAAGAATTTCAATGCGAAATGAGTTACCCTCAAGAAACAATTAATTCCTTAAGTTAAATTAATTAATTAAAGTCCTTTTCCAGGCCTCTGTCTGTCATACTGGCAAAACTCAAAACTACTCATGGATGTTGTCTTTAACCGTGATCAACAGATTCGACACTGGGTGCTACTCATAAAATCCGAATAGAATCACTCCTGTCTGTGGCCTTGAGAATTTACTGCCAAAATTAATCTGATATATCCTTATAGAGAATATGTTCTTGTGTTGTTTGAAAAAATTCTAAATGGGGTATGCTAACCTGATTTTCCAAAGCTTCTACTTCATTCCAACTTGTTGGGTGCATCTGCAACATCAAGATTCAAGTTATTGTCTACAAAAAAATTACTTAAAAATAAAGAACTTTATATCACGAACTAAAGAAACGTTGACAACAAAAATTTTGTCTTCCCAAATACAAAAATTCACGTGACACATTTAATATTTTAAGGTAATTTCACCTGGGACGGATGTTGTGGGACCCTTTTGTGTTCATGCCCATGACGTAAATGAGAGGCAGCCAAGACAGCGGCGAAGAAACACAAATATTATTCTCATTTTCCGTGTAAGTCCGCAGCTAGAAGAATAGCGAGTACTACTAGAGACCTGTTGGGGAGTTCTCATTTTGTACAGTGAAGTCACATGTAAAAGCATGTGTGTAGTACCAAGAGTGAGATAATTTCAGGGTCACTTGGCGGTCAGGGATTTGCATATAGCAGCATCACGTGCATCTCGAATACATCATTCCTTTTGAGTAATTTTGGCCATTGCGGCGGAGCTCAGAATAATTATGCAGCGTAAGTGAAGGTCGATGTCTTTTAGTACTTCCTCGTTCTGCTCTTCGTCTTCTTTTTATATAAAGCAGGCAAGGAGAGAGGGTAGGGAGACGTGTTTTAACACTTAAAAGACTTTAAACCCCCTGTATGTAAATCCCATGTACAGAAGGTAGGAAGTCGTATAAACACACGGGGGAAATACACAGCGTGTTGGTTTTTCGGGTTTGGCGGTACTATTATTCAGGTATTCTAAGCTCCCAGTGGCTACGATCGCTGAAAACTTGCCCCAAATCTAAACACACTTTAAATACATACAAAAAGTACAGAAAAACGGTGTTTTTCGTGAAAGTTCATACGAAATCATTAATTTTGGTGTAAAGTCTTATGCTATAGAGGTAGCTAATGATTTTTCGAAACAAATGGCATTGATAATTTATTCTTAATTAGTGTTAAAACTCATTAAATCTTCATTAACCCACTTTCCCTATGTTAACAAATTGTCGCCTGGCAAGGTGTTTCCTCCTAGTTGTGTTTCGGTTTTCGGAGAGTAAGGAAGTGTGTTATAGGCTACCCCGGAAGGGTGTCTAACTTTCTCCTCGTGGGGGGAAGCTAACCTGGGGCAAAGTTAGAAATCCACTTGGGGGACTTCCCCTGATGGGGGTAACTGTCTTGGGGCAAATTGGGAAACCACTTAAGGAACTTCCCCTGATGGCGGGTAACTGCCTTGGGGCAAGTTGAGAAAACCTATTAAGGATCTTTCCCTGATGGCGAGTAATCCATCCTGGGGCGAAGTTCGAAAACAAAAGATTCAGATGACCACTTTAGGAACCTTCACCTGATGGGGGGTAACCCACCTGTGGCAACGTGAGAAAACCACTTGGGGACCTTCACAGATGGGAGTAACCGAACTGGGGAAAGTGAGAAAAACACTTGGGGGAATTTCCCCTGATGAGAGGTGACTGCCTTCGGGCAAATTTTATATCCACTTTAGGAACTTCCCTTGATGGCGGGTAACTGCCTTGGGGCAAGTTAAGAAAACCACTTAAGGATCTTCCCCTGATGGCGGGTAATCCACCTGGGGCAAAGTTAGAAAACAACAAATTTAGGTGACCACTTTAGGAACTTTCTCCTGATGGGAGGTAACCAACCTGGGGCAAAGTGAGAAAACCACTTTTGAAATTTCCCCTGATGCGGTTGGGGTAACTGTGCTGGGGCAAATTGGGAAACCACTCAAAGAACTTCCCCTGATGGGGGGTAACTGCCTTCGAGTAAATCGTAACCCCGAAAATCGTAAATTCGAGTAAACCCCTTTAGGAACTTCCCCTGATGGCGGGTAACTGCCTTAGGGCAAGTTGAGGAAACCCCTTTAGGAACTTCCCCTAATGGGGGTAACTGCCTTATGGCAAGTTGAGAAAACCCCTTAAAGAACTTACCCTGATGGGGGGCATCTGCCTTGCTGCAAATTGAGAAAACCCCTTTAGGAACTTCCCCTGACGGGGGTAACTGCCTTGGGGCAAATTGAGAATTGTGCAAATTTTTCAAGATGTTTTTCAAACGTTTCACCAAATTGTTAAACATTTCATAAAAACTCAAAACTTTACCAAAATTTCAAGTATCACAAAAACTTTCTAGTTTTTTTCTTTCTAGAGAGTTTTTTGTAACTTTTCACAAAATGTCAACATTTTAACGAAATTTCAAAAGTTTCACAGATGCTCAAAATGTCACCAAAATCTCAAAATTTTCGCCAAAAATCAAAATGTTTACGGGAAATTATTTTTTAAAACATTCACAATTTTTCACAAACATACATTTACAAAATTCCCCTGGAAGACCCACTCCCTGCGTGAGGAACGCAGTTCCGACGCAGTGGAAGTGTTGATTATAATGGAGTGGTGTTGTTTTTTAAAGTGGAATTAAGTGATTACCGTAATCTGTAATCTGGCTAAAATTTTAGTAAAAACAGTAATCTGTAATCAGGCAAAAAATTTACTAAGAAAGTCATCTGTAATCTCGCCCATAGTTTTTGGGAAAGTAATCTGTAACCTAACACACAGATTACAGATGACCATTGAACGCACACAGCAGCAAGCAAGATAAGATACATTACATATTGATGAGGCCACTATTTGGAAGTCTAACTTCCGCGCCAACTGCTCGTTTTCAATGTTTTGATTATGTATCATCCCCCGCAGCCCTGCCTCAGAGCAAGGATAAAATCCATTGAAAACCCACCACATGTGCTGTTTTGTAGCCAGATAATTTTGTGAATACAGAATGCAAATTATGATAAAACTTTTAG
>WJFA01000500.1:0-35884 GCA_009870155.1 Pseudobourletiella spinata
GTGACCTGCTACAGTGATCGCCTTTAATTTTAGCTCGCATGGGAATATAGGAAAGTTGAGCATTACGGTGTAATCAACGTGAAAAAAAATTATGCACTCAGCTGCATTGTGAAAACAGGTTATGTTGAATCATTATTGTCATTTTGCTACGGGATTTTTCCAAGTCTGCTGCTCCTGCAGGAGCAGCAGCACTGCCCCTGCTTCTGTTCATGCTCTTAAAATTTCCATACTGTTTACCGCCAAGTATCACTAAATGCAATGTGCCGGATTTTTTGTAGAATTCACAATTTTTGTTGTGCGTTTTCAAAGTTGGAGAAGCTGCTGTTTCCAAGAAATCTCAGCATCCTCGTCACAGCATACTAATTTATTTGAATTTCCCAATTATAGTCTTGGGTTCAAATTACACCGATTGCTGTTGTTTCAATGTGGAAAATTCTCCAAGAAAATCCCACTTCTCTAGTCTCCCAAGACGACTTCCCGTGTGTCTCACCCTTTTATGATAATTCTAAGGCGGCAGAACAGAGGAGAGAGCTGGGCTTTGTTTTGTATAGCAATATGTTCTGTAATTTTTTTCATTAATTATCTTGGTAGGACAGCGGAAATGGTTGTAAGTTTAGTACGTAATCAACCAATAGTTAGCTACTCGTTCGCCGCAATGGAAATTTCACACCAACTTTAGTGTTTCATGGCCAACTTGTAGCGACCATAACGAACACCAACAAACCCCCATAAAATTTACTCGTAATTCTGCGTGCCTCATAATCGGCTTTTTCCCCATCCATGGAATTTTTGTTTGGGAGGTAGAGAGGGTGAGAGAGTCTACCTGAAAAATATAGCAATTTTCCTGGGATGTTTTGTTGGACCTTGGGCTAAACTTGACCCCAATTGGTTAACTCTCAAGAGCATACATGGGGGAAGTGGAGGCTGGAGTGATGGCATTTACTGAGAAGAGTGTGGGTAGTTAACAACACCATATAATCATGCTCTTTTAATTACAGATTTCCAACAGTTGTGAAACCGCCCACCTCCAATCCATCTCATCATTGGCCTATGCTTTCCGAATACGTCTGACACTGGCAACTCATTTGGAGTAAGGGAATGGTGTGCTGTCATAAGGACCTCGTATTCTACTTTTCACAGTATTCTAATTACAAGACTTGCTGATTAAGCTGAACAGTTGACAGGAGGGGGTGAGGGAAGGATTTAATGGTAATCCAGACTGACGGGTAAAGGGAACCGGCGGATGGAGAATTTGAACTTTTGAGTGGTTATATAGTGGTTGGGAACGTAGCGCGGAGGATTTGGAGTCCCAGTTTTCATGAGAGCTTCGTTTCAGTAGTGGGAAAGGAATATAATCCAAGTCAATTTCATCTCGGTTTGTTCCACCTTAATGCCATGGGACATCATATGCGAAGAGCCATTATCTCCCCACAGAAAGCCGAGGACAATGCATTATTCAGGACTTTGCACGTGATTAGTTAAAAGCGACGCAAGTTATGCTCAAGTCAATGGATTTGCAACTTGATGGAATCCCACCTGCTCTCCACGATGCATTAAACATGCAAGGGCGCACACTACTTCACTGGATAGGTTAACAGGATGGGGACCGGGGAGATAGACACCGTACCTGAAGCAATAAGGACGTCAAATAGGCTTGTAGTTACACACGTCTGGCCCAGAATTTAATGGTGATGATACCATGTAATTAGTATCGTCGGGTTCTCGCATAATTTGACAAATCGTATTCCGTGGCAATAGATCACGGTCAGAGGCAGCCGACGTAAATTTGTACCCCCTACTCACGCATCATAATTTAATAATGTGGCCGTTCTACAAGGGCCTCGAGCCCAAGCTCATCCCCGCCGGTCGTTATTCTGGAGCCTCAAGGATAGAGGATACGTGTAGACTCTGGACTGATCTATGCGTTGACAAGATTTCAAGGGCCTTGAGGGCCCACTTGTGAAGCTGACAGGCATTGGCACAGGTATACCATGCAACGCATCCATGAAAGGTGGAACGACTCCTCAAAGTACAATGCACCTATCTATGGATCTGAAATGCCAGTATTCAAGATGGAACTTGAATTGGTATAGGAAGTGAGTGGGAAACAATGATGAACTTGGTGCCGTCTTAATTGTTAATAGAACAGCACTATGGGGTTGATGAACGAATTTCGAAATAATAATAGATCTTACATACCAAGACGTTCAGCCAGACTTTTTCTGTTTGAAAATCTCCTGTGCACCAGAAAAGGAGCTTCTTGCTGTAATGGATCTTATTGTAGCACGATCCATTGTGTGATAAGCAGCAATTGCGTGAGCTCTCTCGCGTATTTAAAGAAAGGCATTGTTTTAAATTACGACTTATTTTTCCTTATCTCATCCAAGGATAATATGTTAACGGAATACCATATCAGCAACGCTTTAACAATATCACGAAAATTGAAAACAATAGGATTTCTTTTCAAGTGATTTTTAACCTTAAATCTAAGACAAAACGGCGTAAAAATAGACCTGATATGAGGATATATAGAATCTTCAGCCATTTAGAAATCATTGTGTGTACGTATTTGTTGGCGGGGTATGTGAATGTGGGTGTTGGGGTTGTGTTGTATGAAAGTGATATTGATTAATTTCATTACGGATTAGGCGTGTATGAGTCGTGGGGGTGTGCAGTGTGGTGGTTGGATAATTATCGCATTTATATGTTAAGAGGATGTGGTCATAACCAAATACACCCCTCTTCTCGTCAGGAACACTAACAGTACCTCAGTTTTTAAATTAAATATGACCACACTACACGTGAACATGCACAAAACAACCCGGAATTTCACAGAATGACAAAACAGATATCATCACTCCACCCCTACCTCCACACTAATAAACCGCCAACCGCCTAGAGAAGTGGTAAAGTTTTTGGAGGTGCGCAAAGTAAAGGACAGTTATTCATTAAAAAGTGGAAATGATTGTACATGGATGATAAGGAAATTAATGTAGTTGGTATGTTGAATCGATGATAAGGGAAATACAAGTGTTGTATTGAAAAATACGGAGGTACATTTGGTACAAGGTCCCATGGGTGGGATTTCGTTACGATGCGCACGCGTTCCGTAGTTATCCTGTACACAGGCGGAATCCGATTCACGTTGGCGGCCGGAGATGAAGAGCTCCTTGACCTTCATCTTCGAAATCGTTCTTAATCTTAAGATTCCCTATCTACATGCCAAGTTTAGTTAGAATCCTTTCACGCGTTCCGTACTTGCGGCCCCACCTATGGAGATTGTGGGCCGTAAGTGAAGAACCCGTTGACCTATGACCTTCATCTTCGAACTCTTTCTCACTGTTTAGGTCCTCTATCTACATGCCAAATTCGGTTAAAATCTATCCACGCGTTCTGTAGTTATCTTGTCCACAGACGGACGGACACGAGTCCCTATAGAAAGTGGCTTTGCCACTTAATAACGAACGCCATCCATTAAAGCTCCGCCATCATGTTTCCAACGTTTCAACACCCCAAATGGCCAGTGCTTCCCTAACCATCCAACTACCCCACACAATCCCGCGCTTACACCCCACGTAATTATATACAATCAGCAGTACACCATATGTGAAGCAATACGATCAACTCAGTACGTAAATGTAGACCAACGATACACTCACACTGGAGCATAAATTCTCCACCGCTTCCCCAGTCCTACCAGCTTCCTCCAGTCCCACAAGTACAAATTGCAAACCTATATAATATAACCACACCGTACAAGTATGAAGAAACCGGTCAACATGACATTTGACCCACTTCCGGACCACTGACAGTGCCCATCTTCGAACTTAGTCACGCTATTGATGTTTTCAACATGCTTGCGAAGAAAATTTTCGAAAAAGTTGCCAAATACGCCCGCTATGCTGTTTTGCCGAATTCGCCGCATTAACCTCGACCAAAACTACTAGCCTGCAAAATGCAGGTTAATATAGCGACAGATTTCCTCCTTCTTTGGTATTCGTGTATTGTGAAAGTCCTCTGTTTCCTATTCAACTGTAATCCTGCTCGTAAATGACTGGAAATCTCTCAAAAGTTGGTGACCAATGTTTCCCTCTGTGGTTCGAACCCCTTCATTTTTGTAAACTATATGTCATGCACATGCTGGCGTGCGCAACTGTGGCTGTTTGTATTGTCTATTGAACCGCCATTGGGAAAGAAAACCCCGTGTCCATCCGTACCGGATTTGTGAATAATTTTTCACGTCCGCGTCCACTGCGGTCGATTCAGTCTCCGTGCTGGGCTAGGCTTCATTTCAGCCCGAATTACGACACGGAAATTGGAAACGGCACGGCACGTGAACAGTGCTTCTGTTGTTATTTAGCCCCTAAAAGGATCATCATGCGAAAACTGACTCTCAAAATGTACTTGATTCCAGAAGTACAGCGCTATGACAAAAGCATCTTCTATGTTTGCTTGCATCAACATCAAGGCAGTTATACATTTGAATTGAACTGCTCTTCAACTCAAATGGAATACTCAGAAACGGTAGGCGGTAGAAAATTTCATGCTACTGCTACATCAGATCTCGCGAGATAAAAATTATTAGCACAATACTGTCTTCCCACAATTTGTACTGTAGATGTAGTTTGAACTATAACGATATTTCAGGGAGCAAACCGTTACCTACTTTAATGGGGGGAATGGCTAAATGTAGTTGTAGTCATAACTTTCAAAATAGCCACCTCGTATGGTAAAATAAATTGATTTTACTGCTAACAAAATAAATGAATTGTTAACGTTATTTAATTCTGTTTGGTGATGCGCCTAAATTATTCCAAAAAATAGATTGTACCAAAGCGTATGCATGATGATTAGTACTCGCATTGGCATAACCAAGGGTTTGCAATTAACTTTAACCCTTACAAGGGGACTTTTTTTTACTTGTCACCAGCGCAAAAATCAATTATTGTACCACAGATCCGAATTTCCCCACCTAGGATTTTGGGGATAGTAACAGTATTGTATGACCTCTCGATCGCGTATCTACTACTGTATTCAATGCATGCATGACATACATTACTGCATATACACAACTGTATTCCACGAAAGAAAAGTTAATCCTAACTGACAGCTTGACGATCACATTGTCAGCAGGAAAGGATCAAAGGGTTAAGTTTCGGATGCTGCGCATGTGTAAGGTAGACGAGAGAAGTACAGAGCGAGGATCAAACCCGGTGAAAGAAAGGGTCAAAATGGATATGCTCCGCGTGCTGCATTTGTACAACTGGACGATAAAGCAGAGTGGTTAACAGAGGTCATTCTTGTCAGTTTGAGAGGATTCTTTGTCTGCAGAAGGTGTCCAAGGGGTTAAATTCTGCATGCTGCGTGTGTGCGGTAGACAAGGGGATATACTTCCTCTTCTGTGTCAGACAAATCATGGTAATTAACACGAGTGAGGAGCGGTAGTGAACAATTACAATTGTGGGCAGTGGATGCATTTGAACTAATTTTATGTTACTGGAAAAAATTGATCGGAATTTAGGCTTAGGAAAAATATTGTATCTCCCCTCCATGTGCAATGTGTCAGGAAATTGTAGTTTTGGTGGATGGACAGTATTCATTTTGAACTGACAGAAATCAGCAGAATCATTTGGAGCCGTTGATTTTTTAAATGTATTTTTGTCACGGATGAAAATTCTAATAAAAATCTCAATCGCTAATTGTAATTAATCGCTAAAATTTAGTAATTATTTGTAGTCTTAATCGGAAAGCCTGGAACGTTGATAATCGTAATCTAAGTGTATAATAATAATTTTAAGTGCATCCGAAACCATTTTCGTTCCTATTGCACGACACCATGCCTGTGACTTGCTAATTTATTGCTCCATCGAAGCCGTCGGCACAAATTAAGGTGAGTTTTGGTGTTTTCGTGGTGTTGATACAACTGGTTCTAAAGCTTGTTCTTCAGTACTATACTTGCTTTAACATGCTAAAATTACATGCGAAACAGCTCGTACAGCTGGAAATGCTTTTATTTGACCATTTGGACACGTGGACTTCTAGACCTAGAGAATTTAATTCTCTATCTTTGAAAACAAAAATGACTCAAATTGGCCCACGTGTCAATGAATTATGAACTATTCGCCGCCTGTAATCATTCAGCGAAAGTCCTCAGTCACTATAACTCGCGGACGCGTCGACGGATTTGAGTTATGCCTGTTTGCCTGTTTCAGAAGGTAGAGAATTAAATTCTCTAGCACCATGTTCCAGGTTTTTGGGTAACTTTTATACTTCTGTCAAAATTTTGAAAGGAAGTTAAACGATTTAGAAAGTTTCAATTAATTTTTATTTCATTTTGAACTTTTCCGATCTTTGGTTTGAAATTTTGAGAAAACCATGAAATATTTTACAAAAGCCTGTATGAGATCGTAGAGAATTTAATGCTCTATCTTGTAAAACAAAATTGACTTGAATCGCCGAACACGTTCGGGAGTTATTCGTTTTTCACCCTAGTACCTCAACATATTTCGTATTTCGTGCCAAAATGGACCAACGGCTGAACCACAACTCGGAACGTACTGGTCGGTGGGAGGTTCATGTACAGGGTGTCCCATAATGATACGTCACATTTGTTTTCGCTCTAGAACCTGAACGGCCCGACGTTGAACAATGATCTTGGTAGTAATCCAAAGCTGAGGCTTTAATGTTTTGTATGGTACCACGTTTGGCCAGATCGGCCCACTGGTACCCCAGATATGGTGCATGGATAAAATCACATGGCAATTTAACATCATCGTAAACGGGACACATTTTGGCCTACTACTGCTAAACCCCTCGGCGCAGACGCATGCGTGATGGCGCGTTTGATAGATCTTGAGATGGCTCTTCAGGCCTGGTGCATCACTTTTTGCTGCACCTGAACTCCAAAATCGACGCCAGGGGATGTGTGGGCTAAGCTCGGTAGCGTAGAAATTTCGGCATCTAAAGATTTCTCGGACCACTTTAGGAGACTGGAATAGGGTAGAAATTTAGAATATTCTCTATTTGGTGAGTACCCGAATACCCTACACCCTGTACTGCGCGTAATTCGAAAATCCAGCATCGGTGCACAAACTTTTCCATTTTCGTATGAAATAACCCAATGTTGTTTAAGAAAATCCGTACATGGAGTTGCAGCACAACATTTATGGAATTTTTCAAAACTTTACACATTAATATTCGAGAAATATTTCCGGGTTCTAGGATGCAATACCCGGCACGGGCGAGTGTCACCCGGTACGGGATAACCTTTGTAATCTTTGATTTGATATTACTGATGATCAGAGGCAGATCCAGGAAATTGCTAAGGGGGGGGGCTTGAACCCAAATGAATCAAAATCGTTAGTGGTAGCGCGGAAATTTTAGCGCAAATATACGTTGAAAATAAAATTTGTAATTGAAACAGATATTTACAAGCAAGTTTATGAGCACTCGTATCGTCAGATATTAAGGTGAGGTGACGCACTATACCCCGTAGTAAGTACTTCCTCGAAATTCAAAATTGGAATAAATTTCTTGTAATTTCTTGGGTACAAACCCCTAATTTGGGGACTGGAATTTGTTTTGAAGAATTGTATATTAGCTAAACAATAATTTTCGTGCTTTGAATTTTAATATTAGCAATTATAGTTACTGATGGATGGCCTGTCATCACTGTGTAGTCACCAATTCTCTCACTCTTTAAAATTTTAGCCTCTAACAAGTTAGTTTTCAGATGACAATGGCGTACTGCGCCGACACCTTAAAGAGCGCACAGCTTATCTACACATCATGCAAACGGGGGAGTTCGTGCAAGCTGAAAAATCCCGTGTTAAACCCCATAAGAAAATCATTCGTTTTCAATTTCGAAAAAATCCCACCTCAGTTGTTACATGTACGTATTTTTTCACACTTTCTGAAAACTTACAACTACATACATACACATCCACCTACCAACACATCAACTTTGAAATCTCGCGCACAAAATCACTTACCACTAATACGGTTCCTGATATTCCACACTCAATGCCAACACAAACAACGAAATCCAACTCCATCACTACCGTTCAACACAAATGTACATGTACACCTAGAGCCCATAACCAAACCACACAACATAAAGCATGCATACCAAACAAAAATGCACATAAATGCAAATTTATGAACAATGCAACAAAAATCGCAGGTATTTTAAATTTGGCATTTGTAAGGTTTATTCTTTTTTGATGATAGAGAAATACAGTGGTAGGCCGAGAGCGTATGTGTTGAAACAAAATTACAATGTACCTACTCTTTCGCATCTGGGAAATCCAAGGCAAACCTTGGTATAATGTCGCGACGCTGCTCATCGGGTTTTCCGATTTCTCTATCGTGGTATCGTGAAGCTGTAGCGGCTAGATGGTTCGTGACGAATGAAGACTGCTGAGCTGCCACGATGTGGATTTTACTTGTATCGAGACGCAAAGGCAGAGGGGTTCTACTGGAAAGAGATTTTTGGTGTTACACCGGTTTTGGTTGTGCCTTAAGATGAAGCGAGCAATTTACCAAAGGGCTGCGAAAGGGTGGAGGATAATTTAAGAAAGTAGTGAGAGAATCACCTGCAGCCATCTGGTGGTTATATATTGTGGTTTAGCCTCAGGAGGTTTCCATTTGCAATGATAAGGAAGTACATAGTGCCAACGTCGACCACTACCATTCGACCAGTGCAAGTGGACGTTAGGGACAAGATTCAATTACAAATGCTACTGGCGGACTTGCAAGCAGCTCGAAGAAATGGGTAGCCGGGGATACACGGAACGGATTGCGCAAAACATACATTTCACGAAATGTTGCACTGTCTCGTGTACGCGTGAACGTAACTTTCCACCACAATGAATTTTTCTCTTCAAAATGCAAGAAATTGCCTCGACGAGGCGATTGCTTGGGGAGCATTCACATATTACGTGAGCATGAGGGTGGGTGGGTGGCAGAGCTTTGAGGATTAATTTTTTTTTTTGATGATTGAGGATTGGGATTAATTGCAAAGTACGAGTATGGGGATTGAGAATTTAGGATTGTGGATTAAAATACAAGCTCTCTAGATTAGGATTGAGAATTGGGATTAAGGATTGAGGACTAAACGAAAATGTCTGGAATTAGTATTATGGGATTAAATTTTTCAAAATTTTGTGTAGTCACTTGCAAGTTGTCTTGTTCATTCCTTTTTTAACTCAAACCATTTATTCGACAGTTTTTCAGTATTAATAGCACGAAAAAATAGTTTTGCGATTCAAACTGAGACAAGGAATCAGACGCAGGTTAAGAAATGTCATATTCGTAATCAAAGAACGAAAATTTTGACCAAAAGTCACTACTTCAGCGACAGTTGGGATGTTTTTTTGTACTGTGTGCTGATGATTAAGATGCGATGACTAAGAAAACGAGCAGATTTTCCTCGAAAGCACGTCGCATTTTGCTAAAATTTAATCCCAATGGAGCTTGATCCCAATCACCTCAGATGGTCTGGGATTGAGATTGATAATAATACAAAATCAAGGATAAAGATTGAGGATTAGGATTTACTGCTTCGTACATGAGGATTGAAGATTGAGAATTAATTTCAATCTCCTCCTCCTAAAATGACATATTTCGCCACATATCTCTGGTACCAGTGGTATATTTGGAAAGTACTCGTTGAGAGGAATCGTTTGGTCACCACTTTTTAAAAATTCGAGACTATAAATCCCATTTTGGTCGAAACCTCGTGAAGTTACTCGATACGATAAGTCGATTTCGTATCGCATTCAGAGCATGATACGCGTATTCGTATCGTGTCACGTATCTAATTAGATAAATTAAATGTAATGCCCAGAACGTAAAAATCCTGCTGCACCTGCAATAATTACAATATCAACGAAATATTCACATAATATGTTCTTTATCACATGCCAAACTCAACGTTGGTAACAAATAAGTGTGTCAGTAATTCATATAAATTAACCATGAAAGGCAAAAATGTCATTCTGGCCTCTTGAAAATGGTAAACACTTGGGTATAATACACACCAGACAGGCATAAATTTATTCAAACTAATCCTCTTTAAACCTCCTCAATAATATAGTCTTCATCACATGCCAAGCTCAACGTTGGTTATAAACAAGTGTAACAGTAATTCATACTAGTTCATGAAACGCAAAAATAATTCCACTCTGACCTCTTATAAGTAATAAACACATGATTATCCTAAATACCAGACAGGCATAAATTGATTGAAACTAAACCTCTTTTAACCTCTTCAATAATATAGTCTGACTGTATGACATACGAAACTCAACTTTGGTGAAAGAACAAGTGCAACAGTAATTCTGGTGGTAAAACCTGTAAGATTTTTAGGCCCAGAATCATAGTAATGGATGCATGTGATACGAAACACATCGTACTCGTATTCGTATCAGTATCCGCATCCAAAATGATACGAATACGAGCATGAGTATCGTATCACCTACGCGCCATCTTGATGCGAGAACTGGCCGTATACCGTATCGCAGTAGTATCCGTATCAGTATCACCTAAGATGTTAATACCGTATCAGTTTTTGGACATCCCTACTTTGGAACTATGAATTACAGAGTTTAAAGCAATCCAAGCCCGCACTATGTAGGGATACGTATAGTTCCTGCTCATTTGTATTATTAGCAGCTCACTTTATTTGAACTCTGGCGCCGTTGATTTTGTATGAAATGGCAACTCAAGGGTCATAGATGTACTCCCGCTTCATGGTTTTACCAGGTGGCATACATTTCACGTGCTTGCAAAATCGCGTCTGTTCTTAATCATGGCAACCCAGTTCACTCCATGGCTTTTATCCTTACTAAGTAAATTGTGTTATTCAAATAGTGGGGCGGGCGAGAGTGCAGGATGATGTTAGTTCATAGTTATAGTTCAGGTTTCTGCACTATGAACTATCTAGGTTAAGGTATAGTGCATCAAAAAATGTCACACTATCATAGTTTAAGTCTAGTTCACAGCGATCGAACCGAAGTAGATCAGTTCAAGTTCAATTACCAAAGTTGTGTACATTAATTTACTATTTGCAATACATTAATTTGCCATCATATTGACGTTGCACGAAGAAAAACTTTCGCGAAACTTCCGTTCTTCCCCAGCTTTTCGGTTATGCGCAATACGTGCAACACGCTACTTTAGCCCAGAATTACACCCAGTTAAAGCCCCCGCTTCTCTGAAGCTTAATGGAGGGAGCCACTTACTCGCGGAGTGTATGAGGTGCACCATTACAATGGACACTGAGCACAAGTTTTTCCTGTGGGTGGGATTCGGGACAGTAATCAGGCGGGTTCGAAGTTTGTTACTTCTACCTCAGCGCACGTCGTTATATCCCTATAGGCTCAGCGGATGTGTACCATTGGCCATGCACTCACAAAATTGATTCCTGACCTCTGGCTGCCATGTTACATTAGAATAGAACGAACTGCTTCCCAGTTTTGTAACGAACCACTGCACTGTCTGTTTTACTTGATACGAATTTAATAGCGAGGCAGAATATTTGTATTTATAATTTAACATTGCCCCTATCGATGTCATCTTGATACTAGGGATGTCCAATACGGATACGGAGCTACTTATCGCATCACTAAATACGATACGAAGATACGGTTGCGAAATTTTAGGTACGTATCGTATTCGCATCATTTTTATGACACGATACATCGATTTCGTATCGCATTCCGAGCCTGATGCGCGTATTCGTATCGCATCGTATCATGCATCCATTAGATAAGTTAAACGTAATGCCAAGAATAAAAAAGATCCTGCTGCACCTGCAATAATTACAAAATCAACGAAACATTCACATCATATTTTTTTATCACATACCGAACTCATCGTTGGTAAAAAATAAGTGTAACAGTAATTCATGCTAGTTAACCATGAAACGCAAAAATAGTTCCAGTCTCGATTTTTAGAAATGGTGAACCCTTGATTATGGTAAATACCATGCAGGCATAAATTGATTCTAACTAAACCTCTTAAACTCTTCTATAGTCTGTAACACATGCTGAAATCAACGTTGGAAAAAACAAGTGTAACAGTAATTCTTGAAGTAATACTAGTAGAATTCTTAGACCCAGAACGATAGTAATGTGTACTATCGTAATACGATACGCTTCGTATCCGCATTTGTATCAGTATCCGCATCCAAAATGATGCGAATACGAGCATGAGTATCGTATCACTTATGCGCCATCTTGATGCGAGAACTGGCCGTATCGTATCAGTATGCGTACCAGTATTTGGACATCCCTATATTGATACGCTTGGTATAGTGGCAAACACGTGAGCTTCTGCAAGCAGGAAGTGCAAATTAGCCCGTGAAATTTTCTGTAGGTGTATCCAGCGATACTCTCCCACACACAGGTTCACTTAGCGTAGAAAGGTAATTAGTAATTAGGTTTCTTGTCGAGCTTCCTCAACCTCTGCCCTTACGCAAAAAAATAGTTGGTATGGTTTATGATGTTTGAGAAGAATGAGCATGGTTCTTTCGCAATAAAAATCGCATCGCACGGTAATGAGTTGTTTATTGGTTTAAGGTTCCACGGTAATTTATCCTGCTAAACTATGGACTACATGGCAAGAAATTAGAGGCATCAACACACAGGCTCGACGACAGAGCACACATTCCGTAAACAGCATGCATTTTAAATACGGCAAACTGGACACCAACGTGAGGCCCACAATATTCTCACATACCTTTATATTTATAATGGAAAAATAACGTGGTGGAAATGTCCTCGAGATTGCCTCCTCCAGAGTATATACGTATCTCCCTGACTTATTTCACACTATACATGAGTACATAGTGATCATAATCTCTCGTCTAGCCTGTAGCCACGTGTTTGCACATGAATTAACATTCTCTCTCCACATTCTGTACGTCAGAATCCAGAAGATGTCAATATATTGTACACGATAGATAGAACGTTATGCAGATTCCCACTCTTAGGTTTTCACGGACTAGAATTGAACATTATAGTAGCGAGGATGTTCGAGTTATTCTATAACCGCAACCGCTTCATCCTACATGTAAATGATTAGATGAGTAATAATAATAATAGTAATAATAACAACAATAATAATAATAGTAATAATGGTAATAATAATGATTACTACAATATCTCTCAGTGAATTATTTTGCTGTTACTAACCCCGTCTTTCATGCTTTGCCGTGGAGATTCCGTGGAGATGATTGTTGTTGATGATACATAATTGATTAGTAATCAGATACACGCGCACACTCAGGCCGACCTTTGTGAGTATAAAAGTTAAAATTTGGCAATATATCCCTTACACAAACAATTTATGATGGAATTAGGGAAGAACCAAATCCACTCTAACTTTCTCACTTTAGCACCGAGAGGCATGTGATACTAAAAGAGGAGTACACAGCAGTTCGCCATTCCTTCACCTTAGCCAGCTTCATATCCAGCTCGACAAAAAAGACAGGTTGGCATTCCCTCCACAAGTTGAATAAGTTGTTACATTCAATCAGCCACATTATAACAGCTTACGCCGGATTCATTCTCTACCATTACTTTATGGTTCATAACAGGAAAGAGATAAAATACCAAAATACTGTCAGTATATACTCGCTCAAAACACTAGTAGTAGTGAGCATCTCGAAATTCGTAACCACCACTTTCGTAGTTCATCGCCAACTGTATGTGCAACACTAAAACTTGAAGTCACTACAGCACAGTACAAAATGTATTCTGCCAAATCTCTACATGTAGAAGTCCATTGTTAAGTAGTAGAGTTTATGAATTTAATTATATAAATTCGTTGCCGTCCTATTTGCATCCATACAAATTTTACCACAGATGCCACTAAATATACTTTCTACTCACAAAATATCTCCGCTAACATATGAGTTCAATCATGCGAGACCTAATGCGCACTGTATGTAGTATATAAATGTACCTGCTTGTCTAAGTTATTGAAACAAAATACGGGCAAGGGTTGGCGACCTTCAAACTCGCAATAACAAAGTGACAACAATAACCCAGGCTCTCCTACACGAGATAGATAGGGAGAGAGGATAAATGCAAGTGACAGGGTAAACGACCCCTGAACAACGTTCGTAGAGAATTCGTTCCTCCAACTGGGACTCATTACATTGTATGTTTCGCTTCTCTTAAGTTACATTTAATTGACTCAGATCTAGGATGCCACAACGGAGGGCGATACAACCTCCAGGCGGCGTAAATATAACCGCGTCACTTACATCATCATTAAACTATTATAGGTCAAAATATTTCTTTCACGTCAGTTAAAATCATTACAACCAAAATCAGATTCCGCACCCACAACAAAATAAAGCATGAAAATATTTACGTCCCTCAAATTATTCACTCGATACAGGTAAGTAGGAGTCATCAAAAAGCTCATGATTACGAGACATAATTATGATAATAATACAGACCTCAAAGTATAAAAGGTGAGATTCCAATCCACGGAGAACCCTGAACATTTCTTCGAAAAAAGGCGTCAAACTTTACAAAAAAAATATGCGCGAGTATCACTAGATAGACCACCACTTAAAATAGTAAAATTCAAAACAAACGGTTAACACAGTTAAGGTTGAGACTTGGAGTTAAGTTGCTGGGAATTTTTGCGACATTACAACGACTCTCAAAACGTACTTTTCACAGTAACTTTTCATGAGTAGAGGTCTAAAGGAGTGAGACCAAACTTAACGAAAGCACGACATGCTCAAGAGTCTTCAATTATGCACCTCCGACTCTAAATGCATGTGTTCAGGCTATGCGAAGGAAGAGACTTCCGCAACTTGCTATTCTTACCATCAGTCTTTGAAACGGGCTCGAAGCTAACTTTTCTTGGATTTCCCAGAGAAACCAGGGTCGAGCCGACGGACAGACCTATTGAAGATCATACAACAGAAATCGTCATTGCAAGGCACAAAACAGTTGTATCACTAATTTGAGATATCTACGAGTCTCAGGAAGTCAATTTTGCAGTAAAATCCTCTTAATTAACACGTACAAATAGCTTTAACGTAGTTTGTCATATCAAACTGGGAGCGACAAGAGCTGCAATCGTAAAAAGTTCCATGAGACTCAGAGACGGGGAAATAGCATGTAAGACTTGCCTGCTTGGCCTGGTGGAGCGAATGGCCGAGAGCCCGTGGGCATAGTGATAAGGAGCGATAGGACAGCAGCCCTGTTCCCCTGGCAAGGTTCCAGCGCTATCGGGCTTGGGCAATCCTAGATAGAGAAATATTGATTTTCAGGATTGTTCCAAATTTCTCGTAATGGCAATTTCAGGTACTGGGGGATGCGGCTCACATTAAACGCTAGGGGGTCCACTCACCTTTTTCCGCTTCCTCAGAGTTGTCATCCCAGCTGTCCCCATTGACCTTCCTAATTCTAAGTATACTTGAGCAAAAGGACGGCTCGCCATTTGTTCCATTTCAACAAATAGTCGCTACAGAATTAAAAGAAAATTAAATACTTCAAAATTTCTTAAACAAGATAAAATACAGTTACACCTATTCTGAGGCGACTATACGACGACAGGAACATTCTTTGCTGTTGTTCAAAATTTTATTCGAGTAGCATTCTAAAGAATTTTTATCCAAGAATTTCAACAATTTCAGAACAAATCCAAGTTACCTGCCGGCGTCGGTACATGTCGTATTTTTGTTTGATTTTCCACAGAACTGCAGCAACGAGTAGAAGGAGCAAGAAACACCTTTTGGGATTCATAGCAAAATTTAGATTAGCTCAACCTTGTTCATACGGAGGGCACAACGGTTTATAAAGTAATGTATTTAACCCACGTGGAAAAAGTAATAAAAAAATGTAGGAGATCCAACTTCGGGGACTGTGAGAAAGAGATCTGAATCAACAAGGGTGGCTGAAAATCAAATACGTAGACGTAGAATGTTGTGTTATCCAGCGTTCCGAAGTTGTAGTCTGTTTTCCCGAATCTTGATTTGAATGTAGAGCAATTGTGATTCGTAAGTAGTGTCTTCTCTTGAGACCCTGGGGAAAAAATTGAGTGACACTTAGTAATGGTTCCACGACAACGACCATGCTATCTGAATTCCTGCTCGGCAAGCGTACCAGTTCTAACGGTGATGTTCATTTTAGCAGGTATTGAGCAATGTATATGAAACTCTGCGTCTATATCAATTTTTGAAGGCGAATTTCGGAAATTAATTTGCGTATAGTGTCGATCCTCCTTTTTTGATAAATTGAATGTGAACTGATAATCAATTTGAAGTTCATCTGTTCGGAGCAAATTAAGGACATTTATTAGTATATCATCATGCCAGGAAGGTGACGACTGATCTGTGCTACAGAATCACTTACAGAAACATGACCCGCCGTTGCTGGGATCTCCAGCATAGCTGTTCTGTGTATCACATCTGTCACAATGTTCTCCAGTAATCCCTTTAGTTGTGCAAAAGCACCTGCCTGTGTCAGGGTGGCAAGTCTCGGCTTGATTGTTGCATTCACAGGCTGCAAAAATAATAGAACAGCATTTGACAGAAGCAGAATTGATCGCACTATACAATTCTCAGCTTTGGCATGGATAGCTACGGGTTCAAGGAAACATAGTTATCAAAAGAAATATCATGAAAACTCAAGGGGGATTTGAGCTTGAACGACCCAGGGAAATATTCCAGTTATAGCACCCACCGTGGCCCGGGGCCATGAACGAGTGAGCCAAATGAGCTCTTACGATACCGACATCCATTCCCTAACATTAAAAGGAACGCTCACTAACGAGTTCTGTTTACAAATGTAACCTTAGACGAGTGCGCACAAACGTAAAAAATATTAAAAGGGTGGATTTCTTCAGTGTTTCCAAGATTAACTAGTACTACGTAAAAAGTAAAACTCGTAGGAAACGCTCAAAACACAGCTTTACGCAAATTAGGTGTGACGACAGTTTCGCACTTGCAGTGTGATTTTTCTTTCATATTTTCAAACACAATAACTGAATGGAAAAATTTCAAATTTCAAATGATATATCATCTGCGATCGTTTCCTAAACTACCGAGCCTTAAGGAACTCACGTTTGCACTCTCCACCATTAGTAGGGTTTCCATGGTAGCCTCGTATGCAAGTTTCACAATGCTCTCCTTCCGTGAATCCTTCACATGACAGGCATCTATCCTTTTCATCGCATAAACTGTGCCCATTGCACTGACAGGCTGCAAAAAGGGAGACAAAAATTAGACACAATCTTCCGCATTTAATATGCTGTCCTTATAATCCATGCGGACCTTACTTGGACATTCTGTGAAATACCAATGCTGCGGGGAACAAATGGAGTGATTGAGATAGGCTCCTGTGCTGTTGACTCTTAGGGGGCCCCGACTAGAGCCATCCATGCATCGCCCCAGGCCGGTCCCAGCCCCACTGTCACACCAACCGCATGAAGGCAAAGAGCGGCAGAGATCACACGACATCACTTCTTCACAAACTATATTATAATTCCATAGTTTTAAAACCTCCACGCGGACAAAATTTTGAAAAATCTTGTGAGAAAAACATCAAGCTTCGTAATTACGCGAAGTAGCGACAGCGTTAGAACTCCGGGAAAGGCAGAGGCTTGCGGTTTGTGACCACGACATGCACTGCCCATATGGAAAGGAAATGACGTAGGAATTCTTATCCACACAGACGTTCAAGTTATTACACCACATGCAAAAGTCTGCAGTGCAGTTGGTGCACGTTGCGTGGTGCGCACAAGTATTTTCACAAGCTACTGAATCCTTTTCAACCACTATCTCTGTTGAGTTCCCTGCGAAGAGATATAGGCAGAGTATAAAATTATGGACGTCAACAACAACAAATACCAACACAGAATGACCACTTCCGCACCTCTTCGAAAACTGTAGATTTATTTTAAGGCTAATATTGAATTTATATTAGCACTAGTCTAAAAAGACAAAACTTACGGTACGTCCCGTCCTTCATGCACTTTTCATCCTTCCAAACGCAATTTGGCTCGGAGGTACAAAGATGACAATTGTGAAAAATTGTGCTGCAAACGCTGTCCTCCACATTACTGCACTGCTCCAGCGAAACCAAAGCCTATAAAAATCAAGTAAGGCCTTTGATTAACTACTCCAACCGTATGGTATGTTTAAATTCGTCATGCATATACCTTTCGAGACTCCTTGCACTTGGAATATTGGCAATGATTCCCACACCAAACACAGCCCCGCTTGTTTTGAACGCAGGCGGAACAACTCCGAAAAGATTCACACATTCCATGGTCACCCGATTTCCGCGTGTCATCCAGACACCTGTCAAACCAGCCATCCTTGTCCTTCTCCTTGGCTGGCAAATAGTTGACCCCTTCACATCGTTTTAATGCCTTGTTCCACTGACACTTCACTCCGAACGCTCGGCTGTCTAAGCAACTCCGATTTGTTGTCAGCTTCAGTTCATCACAAATTCCTGGTGTGTAACTCACAAGGTCATTCAACACACGACCGTTGAACCCACCATATACATACACGGAGTTATTGAACAGTGTCGCTGAATGTCCGTATCTTGAGATATCTACAGGAATATCCGAGGGAGGCTCCATGGTTGTCCAAGAATCACATAATATATCATAGACTAAAACTTCACTTGTAAAGCATTTAGACCCTAGGCTATGTTGGGTATCGTTATGGCCGTTTCCTCCGAAAACAAGAAGCAGGCCCTTCTGCACAATGGCTCCGTGAAGGAATCTGCCACCAGGGGCATCGTTTAAAAGGTGCCTGTAGGAACGGAAAATATTATATTTTACTTCTATAAGGCGAGGGGCACATTTTTGAATGATGAAAACCTTCGATTGTCATACCATTGTCTGCCTACGGGATCGTAAGAAAACAGGGCATTAGAAAGGAATGCTGAGTCCGGCCCGACGCGGTAGCCTCCAAATACATAAATTTTTTGCGTCATGGGATCCCATGTGCTCGAATGACCGTAGCTTCCGCTGACAGGATATCCCTTCGTTGTAACGATATTCCATACTCCGCTCCCTGAAAATTTTTCAGAAGAAAGTGAATATAGTTTCCCCGTTGAGCCCATTATTTCAAAACATAATAAAAAAGCACATAACCGACGCACCAAAATGGAATTCCTGAACAACGTTTACATAACCGTAGCGAGGTGAATGTCCGAAGATGACTACCATTTTGCTATGACGGCTCTTGTTACCTTTATCATTGATAACAACAGCAGTGTGACCAGCCAGATGAATCGGACCTGCAGACAAAATTATTAATACAAATTTAATAATTACAGCAATAATAACAAAGTACAAGAATAAACAAATGACTCTTACCACACATGAGTGATTTGCACTTTTCCGATCTCGTCACAACACTTGACCAGGACAAAGTATTTAAATCCAATGCCCAAACGCTATTGGATACGTACCGACTTCCCAGACGTCCATCATGTACTCCTCCGTATACGTACACCTTGTTCTACAAGATGTTGATGTCGCACATTTAGTAATACACTTTCTTTATGCACTCAAAAACGCCGCAGTAGTATGAACAATTATACCTCAAAAAGAACACAGGAATGGTCGTAAACAGCTGGAATATTTTCGTCGCCCTTTGCAAGTATCTGTTCCCATAGGTTATCTGATGTGAGGTTAAGCAAGGATTAGTTGAATACCTCAAATCTTTCCCACATTCCAAAACCAACGCCATACCAATAAAACTAAAGCGCTGAAAAACGAACTTCCGAGCCGATAGGTCCAACGTGTTTCCACCAAAGGTCCACAAAGAGTTGTTGTGGACCACACTACAGTGAGATGTGGTCGCCCAAGGAACACCTGTATTCGGCACCGCGGAAATCACTTCCCAAAATCCGAATTTCGTTTCTTGACTACAGTCATGACCTGGGAATACAATTAGAAAAATCCGTACATGATCACTGATCACATTCTGAACGTCCGCTCCTTGTAACACAATCAAGTTATAATAGTTACTATTATGTTCTCACCTCGAAAGTGTTTATTACAAACACACTTATGAAGTTCCATGTCACACACTCCTTGGTTACTACAGTTGTTGGGACACTTCTCCACATTGCAGGCATCCCCTGAGTATTTCCCATCGCAGGTACAAACTCCGTCAATGCACTTACCATTACCAGAGCATTCCAAATTCGATCTAGTGCTGGGGCACGAATGTGTCCTACAGAACAACAGGCAGGAAATGACAGGGTTATAAAATATCATAATTATATGCATATAATAATTCCCTTAGCACATATTCTTAATCACCTGTAAGTAACATTGAAACCTGTGAGATTGTAAGCCACATCCGTGTAGAAATGCAGAAGTGCGTAACCCGACTTAGCAATCACCTCAGGTAAATGGATAGCTTTGTAGTTTTTCTGGACTAGAAGTCCACTGAAAAAGTAATAATTACAACAAAATTTATTTACTCACATCCAAAATAATAATTCATTTCAGAAAATAATATCTATACACTTCATAGTCAATACAACACTGGTTTCAACCTTCATCATTCCTGACCCCGACGGACGGCGGTCATAGAATGCGGTAGTAGAAAGAGATATTGTGATTCATAAAAAATTGTGATTGAAAAACCAGAGAAGATCTGAGGCCAACTAGAAGTGACATACACTGTCTTGTCTTGCACAGAGAACTTCGAAGGAAATTGAAAAATATACTATCATCGAGTTCGACGTTCCCCGAATCAGAACATGAGGTCAGATTCATCATCACTGAATCTGACCACCAACTGGCACAAGTTTTACCTCATCATTAAACTTCCATCAATCACATTTATAAAACAATCTGACGCCATAGTTATACTGACAAACCGGAGCACACTTCCTGTCGTCTAAACCAAAAATTATCTTACTGTGTCATAACACGAAAAATACAAAGTTTCAAATCTTACAATGTCTTCGTGACAATGATTAGATTTCAGGATATAAGGCAACCCCTGATGCTGTGGTAAACACGTACCTGAAAACACCAAGCAGTGGAGCATGAACACTGTCACCGTCGTAAATGTACAAGTGATCCCATCCACACTCCGTGGCGAATTCTTCAATGTGGAGATAAATAGGTGAAATACTACTTGATCCATTGACTCTGTCCGGTTTAGCACTTGCAGCGGACTCAATGAGCCATGTACATTTCATGTTAGAGGTATAATTCCCTATACTATCGCTTATCCACCCTCTGCCATCATTAATCCTGTGAAGGAAAGAGCATTCAATTAAATTCAGCAAATGTTAACCCAAAGTCCAAAAGATGAGCGCAAAGGTAGAATGGACAAATGATGCTGTTACACCAACGACATTCTCTCAACTCCATGTGCATAAGTGGGGATCATCTCAGAAAAAGATGATTCGAGATAGTGGGCGTAAATCCATTTGTAACGCATTATTGCTTCATCCCCATTGCCAAGTTGAGCCTCTTTGGGAGTTGAAAAAATTCATGACTACATCCCAATCATTCAATAACATCAACATTATCTTCCTCCCCACTTTCGGGATACGGAAAAAAGGACGAAGTTTTACTCCACCCTCCAACGTACGACAGTATGTGTGGACACAAACGTGATCCGATAGTCGACAAATGGAGCAAATTAGTAACAGCATTAACATTCCATTCCAGCTGCGACACAATATAACTCCTTCCCCTGCTCCATGACGCAACGGAAGGAGGCAATGAAAGAAACCAAACAAGTTCTCTTCGCCTGTCGTACTTGATTTTCCCGAAGCAGTATTGACACCGGTGACCAGTCCATCCAGGATTACACATGCACGTGTTATTGATGCACTCCCCATTCTGACAATAATTGTCCACCCCACCGCACTCAAAACTGAGACAGCTTACACTTTGGAAATGGACAAAAATGATTAGAAGAATCACGGCACAATGACTCAATTTCCGCCTATACTTTGATTTGAAAAGGAAAAGAAATTTTTGGAGGAACTCCATCCCCGGGCGCCAGTCGAATAAATCAGCGTTAATTCATGGCTCTCTTCTCTTCCTAAACTATATACTTTACTCCAACAACGGAAATATATTGACGTGGGGCAGGGTATATATTCACATTGGCCTCGAATAATTTTTCACTTTCAGGGTGAAAACTCCGGGAGGATTGCAAAACATAATTATTCACGATTATCTTCAGGGTTGGTGAAACAGATCAAATGACGACCCCATTATTGACATATACTGTAGCAGACAAACTCCCACACACGAACAACTGACCCTGTTTGGCCCTCGTCTTTCCTAACTATCTCTACTTTGACAGGGACAGGAGGAACACTTCCAGAAAAACGCCTAGCTATTAACCGCCTTTAAATTCCAGTTAGTTTGTTTACAACACGAGAGATAAACGACCTGATTTGTCCCTCTACGCCAGCAGTGCTAATGCTTATCTCCTTCACTTGTTCACCGCACTGGGACTGGATTTACAAATACGAAAATTTATATATACACGACCAGCCAGTCGTCGATGGACTCAACCAGTAATGCTCGCAGGAACCAACAGAGGGTGTTTACGCATTCCCTAACGTTGCAGTGCAAACTCTTGAAAAACTAATAAAAGTAATATAAACTCTTGGACCCGTGAAAAAATTTCATCAAAACTTTGCCATGAATTTTGCAATGTATGAGCCTAACCTAACTTGAGCTTAATTTTGTGTTGACCCGTTCAGAAGTCGTGTATATGTAATTACTCGAAAAAGACTCGGGACTTTCACAGGATTCAAGAGTAAATTGTCATGGTCTTTGTTTGCGTCTTGCAACATTTCTCACGGGAACGACAGTTTCCCGTCTCGCATCGGTGGACTTCAGAGGTAAGCAGTCCGCATCTTTGCGGAGAATATTTTTGGATAATAAAACTGGTCGATAAATTTCAGAAATGCCGATGATGATGATAGTGGTACTCCGTGCAGGTGTCCTTGTGACGTAAGCTGCAGAGAGCTTCGCAAAAGTCCAAACACCGTCACAAGACTTTCCATTTAATTCTAAAAAACAGCCATAGTGGTTACGTTAATTGGACCTAAAAGCGATAAAATTCAATGCTATATTGTACAGGGTGTCCCAACGTGGTATTGACGATTGGATTTGCGAATGAAATACAAACGACTAAAGCTAGAGCCGTGAGCAACGTCGCTCATTGTAGCTCACTCAGTTGATGGGACTCTGTCTGAAGCTGAAGCATCATAAATTGTGGTGATGATAATGTTGACAGTTTGAACGAGAACCCGTTTCGGCGGTGTTTAAATATGGGCGTAAGTGGCAGCTTCAAACCTGCCCAACAGTCCAAATATATTAATCGATAGAAAAAATTTATCTTGTTCGAGAGCTAGCTATGAGACTCCATAAACATTACCATTGGGTCAGTATGTCACATCACAATCTTCCGGGTCGTCCGAGGTCACATGCTCCATGAACCTCACGTTTTTACCACATGAATTTTCACGTATCACTAGCCCTCGAACGAGCTTTTAACTGCTGCTCAAATAACAATCTGTTTGGACAGTGAACAGGACTGAAGATCTCATTGACACCCTGTTAAAAAAACACCCTTGTAATTTGTTATTAGGGCGAAAATTATAAACTAGCCTCTTCATTTTCACCATAATCTACAAGAACCCAAAGATTCGGTTTAATTTGCAATGTTGCTCCTCATGGTGTCATATATAGCTATAGATTCCAATGATGCGATTAATTAAGTAGATCCAGGGACCCATGGCAGTGTTGCGATTTTATTATACTTGAGTTGTGTGGAGTATATGTGTATAACAAGTAACTTTTGGGTATCCTTGTTAGCACCGTGGAAATGCACCTTATTTAAAGGTCAACTTACATAGATTTCTAAAGTAATAAAACTTGAATAACATTCGTTGTCAGAACCATTTCCGCAGAATTTCGGAATAAAACGAAACGAGGGAAACGGGTACATCTATTTGACAGCAAAAACTGTGACTCCGAAGAAAATTGACTGCAGCATTACGAAGGCTTCAAATGTGTTAAAACTCAGAACTCTTGAAAGTTGAAGCTGAAAACGGATATTACCACAATCCATATCCTGCAAGTTCTTCTCCATGTGAAGTATTATTGTCGAACTGGGAAACGAAATAATATTGTAAGTACCATTTGTCGTTGAGTATGGTTTTGACCATGAAATGACTTATGTCTTGTTCTTAAAATCTCACGTATGTAATAGATTGGCACCGGCTGTAGTATTCAACCTATATAACATATATCTCGATACAATGTTTTCGAATTCAAATATTTTTACGAATAGTCTGTTCCCTCAGTTTCGAGATGCGTTTGTAATTATGCTGTGGAATTCCCTTCTATGAGCAAAACATCTACAGACTTTTAGGGTATACATAAACAACTTTCACAATCCGTTCTATGATGGTAGAAGTACATTACATGTTGCGAAAACCTCATTTGTGGTGAAAAGGAACGTAAGGCATACCATAAACCTCGATCAAATTCACGTGGACTAAACAATTAGTGTGTAGAAATTTCTATTCTGTGTTACAGTTTATGTAATATTGCAGATCAAGCTGGACGCACCGAAGCTCAACCATGGTTTGTGGTCAACCAGTAACTAAGAGAGAAGAGTCTGGGACCTACACTCCTTTTAGAGACACTCGCAAGTAATGTCGTTATCAGATGAACAATCGGATGACTGAACTTCGAACGCAGATATTCTCTATATTGTATATAAATGTGAGTGTCGATTTGCCCACGATCGGGGAGAATCAGATCAAAGTATACGTGTGTGCAGTTCTGCACTGAACGAACAAAGGACGTTGACGGAGTTTTTGTGGAAGCTATACAGTACATTACATTTTTACATGAAATTGCGGGCTATACAATCCGATAAATAATAATGGTATTTTTAAGGTGGAAGTGTTTCGCATAGGAAACAAGTGAAAATCAGTTGACACCACTTCATCACAAGTTTTCCAAATACCTCCACCTGTTTTGGGGTCATCTAATCCATTGATGAGTTATCGCGGAGTAGTCGTCAATTGAAGAGAAGTTCCTTGTAGTAGCTTAGGAGGTAACAATTGGTGACACTGCAGTTTGTTGTTGTTCGCACCACCGTATGCCTGTCCGCGCGGTCAAAGTTTGCTTTCACGATTTCATAGTACCTTCCGTCACTGAAAAAGAATACTTATGCAATTTTCCCAGTTTCTAATTACTTTACCAATATGTGCCAGTTGTGCATGACTCTCACTTACAAAAGAACCAGGCAGCGGAGCTTCAGACACCGAACACGAATAGCATCGATGGCCTTTTGTCCCTTATCTGAGAACCGAAGTGCTTCCGGATCCCAACGCAGTTCCAGGCGCTCAAGAAGAGGGCAGTTGCTGGCGATAGCATCCATCAGTTGATCCACATGGATTTTCGTAGACAACCGATCTGCGGTGCCCATTACTAAAATCCTAGTTATGATGACAACAGGTCATAAAATTCTTCTACCATTCTCACCATCCTCTATAATCCCCATGAAATACATTACCTTGCATTCTTTAGAAGCGGCAAAACTGATCCCCACAATTGGTCCGTGATGTGCGGCATACCAGAGAGGCACACTCCGCGGAGCTGATGCCCGTACTTGCAGAGAAACTTGTAGAGAGCGTCTTCGGATAGGTTGTCGGAGCTGTCCACGTCCAGAGCTATCAAGTTCCTGGCATTTCCTCGCTCAGCAAACGCCCGCAGTACCTGTTGGATCTCCAAATGTTAGCCGGACACCCAAAAACACTATTATTCTCCATACTTCTGCATCTTATGGACTTACGCTGTCATTTAGACCATCTTGCTGGCCTACGGACAGCCATCTGAGATTAGTCAGTCGCGTAAGGAGGTCCATGAGGCACTCGGTGGATAAATCTGTCGCCGTAATGTCTAATTCCTGTAACTGGGTCTTTTCCCACTCCACTGCGGACACATGTTCACTGAGCAAACCTAATGTAGCAATAGATTCGATCATTCCTCGCAACTCGGATTGCACACATAGCTATAGCTACAGTAGAACCTCGGCAATCTTGACCTCGTGCGGCGGAAACTTTGGACCGCACTAAGTAGTATCCGTAAGATCGGAGGGATTAGCGTAAACGAGGCTCTACCGTGTTCTTAATCTCGTATTCCCTTACTGGTTTGATTCATGAGGAGGCATTTCAACTTCCGGCAGCGCTGGAAAAGGGTTTTTAAGGACGAACCCACAACTTTCGCACAGTAGTTGACAGCTAAGCATTCGAGCTGGAAGATACATACAGTGGATCAGATGGGATGGCCACGTTGAAAATCCCTTTTTTACTATTATTACATACCTGAATGCAGTTCGAACCGAATGCTTCAATATGGCTGTCATCCACAAAGTTGATGCCATAAAGGTTGACCACTCTTAAATTAGGGGTCGCATGCTTGAGTTTGTGAATATTAATGACTTCGTAAATTTCTTCTTCTTCCTCCTCCACCTTCTCATACGTACCTAAATAGTGCGAGGAGAGGTTGATTTATACATTCCAGCGAGACAGAAAACCAAGCTCATGATCACTCATCACAACACCATGTAGTAAAGTTCAGTAGCATGCTCGAGGAGCGTGAAATCCGCGTAAAGCTTGTACCAAGTTCTGATAATATGTTAGGGCTATTAGGCACGTGTGCTATTGCCAAGAGGGAGCTCAGGTAGGTATGGCAATGGAGCCTTCGGGTGCTTTTTGTATAATTTATCAGTCAAGTATATTAGTACACATTAAGTCTGCTATGAGTCGGACCCCACTGTGTCTTGAGGGGTGGATACGTCTGGATCATGCAATACCGGCAGGGATTTAGTTGTCGCGTATACAAGCACACGGTGCAAAGAAAGTAACGGCTCCTGAGTTTACCAATTAAATGTAGCACTTCAATCCCGTTTATAAAATTGTAGATTTTCCTCATAAAGCCCTCCATAAATATCACTTCAGAGAGGCAGATGCACATGTATTTTAGCTTGGTTGGAAATGCCTGCAATAACAATTGTTATTCTCACATTTGATTTCCTCTTATTACATCAGGACGTCATGCTATTCTGTCATATCATCATAATGTGTAGCAAAGAACTCAAAACTTCTCATCCTCAATGATCCCTTCCTCACTCCGTGTCCATCATCCCGGTCTGACTCTACTGCTTGTGCATATTATTACTATGCATAGTAAATAGCTGAGGTGGAGACACTTTTTTGAGAGATCCGGAATATACCGTGAGGCGTGCAGGGGATGCGCAGGTTGAGGACACATACACGAAGTAGATTGTGTAATTCATTATGACGCTGTCAATGATTCCGTAACTGCTCTGAGAGTGCCAGTGTGTTTAGTAGTACACAAGTCCACAGTCGGAGGTATACAGGATGACAAATTCGCTCGCTTAAGCCGATAGATTGTGACCATGCTTTTGTGAAAGTCCATAGTTTTGACCGATAACCTGCATATCGTTGAAATCGTGAAGTTGCATCGCAGTCGAGAAGTCAAGAAGAATGTGCGTCAGATTCGGACATTTGCTCGCCAGCTCGTGCAGCACCGTATGCGTGATCAGCTCCATCGGTAGCTCCAGGTACCGGAGGGATTGTCCAAATCTTACACTGAAAATCATCCACAATATTACTAATCGGTTGTCTTCATGCTCATAATACCATACAACCTTGTTTCTTATAACCCTTGTTTGATTCACGCCTCGTAATATCGTCCTGTTGCCTCTATTGAACACTCCGCTGAATGCTATCAGATGTATTGCATAATATAGATACATAAACCCACATTAAATTCTCCCTCCACTATGACCGTGCTCTGCTTCGACGCATGCAGACTGTGAGTATGGCTGTAACTATGTAACTTTTGAAGACTTGAGGCAGTTGATGGAGCTTGAAATGTAATATCACTGACTCTGTTATTTGTACAAGGCACTTGAACTGATCAGTTGTGACAGCTTACGAGTCGATTGAACCGCTCAAAGTGTATTCTTTACACTGAACACGGTTATTCGAGATATAGTGCCCATATAACTATCCTGATAGTTCATTTGTTATCTTTCTCAAGTGTCATCATGTCAGGACATTCAACAAATTCTGTCATTGAAAAAGTTTGGAGTTCCCTATCAGCCAATATTTTCTGATAATTTTCCCAACGCTCACACCAAGTACAAAACAGTTCCTCGGTGCGTTTAAAAAGTTACAGGTAGCTTTGGATATAGTTTAGTTCGTCGTCTGTTCAACTGGTCTGGCTGGGGAGGGGAGGCGGTAGTAATAAAAATCCGAGCCTCACTGGTTTTGTGGGCGCAGAAGATCCGATGGAGCATTCATCTACTGCTCAATGAAATGAGGTAACTACTGAGCACAAGCCCAGATATACGACTTCACGTCTAGGTAGAAACGAAATGTCACTCTAAGACCGACCGTTTCCTCTTACCCAAAACCTGCCGCCGAGATAGTCAATGGATGTCCCCATGTAATTTGCATAATTAATCTCCAAGGCTCGGCATAGCCTCTCATGAGTCAGCTTGAGATTAGGTGTGAGGTGTACGGAAGACACTGTCAAGCTCAAATGGTATTCTCCTCTGGTTTGAGGGCATTGTAGATGACACCCACTCGCCGCTGGATCTATTGCCCCCTTTGCCACTACTAGGAACCTGCTCCCGGGTCGCGTTTCGTCGGACACGCTTGGAAGAAGGCTAACATACAGGGTGTTGGGAGGGAGGTGGCGTGAAAAATTGGATCTATCCTCCGAATTACTTCCTTTCACATGCAAATAATGGTAACTTCGGAGGACTCGACACGACTTACTTGATCAAGTTAAGGAGGGACTCGAGCGAGGTGACGTGAAGGCCAGAGATTTCAGGGCGAAGGGAGACGGTGTGCCAGAGCCGGGTGTCGTAGGCGATCAATCTCCATTTTTTACAGACCCTGGCCATCCGACAAACTTCCCTATGTGGCAAGTAGGAGAAAATGTTGAGCAGAACCTTGTCTGGTAGTTTGTCGATTGTCTGGAAATTCCAATCATTCAGTTAGAATCCCCTGGTTATCTCATCAAATAAAAGATAGGAATTGACTCTTCAAAATAGCCATGCGGAATCCCTCGTCTCCATATGTGTGTGTGTGTGTGTGTGTCTGTCTGTATATGTGGGATAAACCTAAAAGGAGATTCCGTCACATTAGAAGCTTTGCATTCCTTACGGTCCTGAACCGAGTTTGCTTCCCATCGTCCAGATTGTGCTGCTCATGGGCATGTGCCAGTTGCCCCCAAACCTGCATGAAAGGGGAGAATCTTATGTTATGGAACCAGTAGTAGCAAACAATACCCAGTAATTACCTCAACCCCTCCCCCCCCTGCCCCCTCCCAGTGTTTCTTCATGATAAAAACGTGGGGGTTCTCCTACCCCATCATGGGATGGGAGTAAAACAGGTCATAACGGTTCATGAGCCGGGAAGGGGTAGAAGGTAATACTTGGACCAGCTGGGGTCAAATTCTGTTGTAAAATCTACTACCTTACCTCAGGAGATATATCCATGGTTTATACGGCTTCCCACCACGGCACACGTCCACCAACACAATTCCCTTCAACTTCACCAAGTAATCAGCTCAATTTAGCTAATTACTCAGGATGGAGGAAAGTTGAGTAATTTGAGTGGAGGGAGCCCGTGGAAGACACTATTGGGAGGAGTTTAACTTTATTTAACTGCCCGGATCAGCTTCATTAAAATTAAAAGAGGAACTCCTCGACGGAGGGCACTGTTTTGAGAAAGGTTGTAACTACTCTAGCTGAGGCCGCTCTCCACGTACATTATATTACTTTACGTATAGTGGGCTCGTTGGGCAAGCTACAGAGGGCTCGGCTTTGTGTGCGTGCATGTGTGTGTGTGTGTGTGAATTTGTGTATATGTTTGAGTGTGTGTTTGTGCTTATGCGTAGCAAAGCCGCAAGTCTCCTGATCAAGAAAGAGAGAACAGAGAGGGAGAAGAATAAAGTGGAAGGATTTTGAAAGCTCCCGATAGTCTCACTACATATGCAGTCGGTTATTTCCAAGATTTTAGCTGTCTAAAAATAGCTCTTCCGCTTCGTGTGGTTACACATTTCTAGCTGTCTTATCCCTCCATTACCTACTCCGAGTCCGTCAGTTCCCTCCGTGAGAGAATTTTCTATGGGATAGGAGAAGTAACTAGTAGTAGTGGTGTATAATAGTACCCTAACCCGCCGCCGCTACATTTATGTACACCTTACCCCCCATCAATCTCGTACAAAACTTGCCCGGTCATACATGCCCAACTGCACCGCTCCGCTTCGCTTTTTAGCGGAATCCCCTTTCACTCTGACGTTTTCCTGAACTCATTTTCAACCGCTGATTCATCCTAATTGAGCTAAATCTAAAGTGTCGTCGGCGAGATGCATGCAGGCTCTTTGCTCATTTGTCAGGTGAAGAAACCGCGCGATTTTTCACAAGCTCTGTACTTACATGCATATCCTTTGTACGATGGAGTTGGAGTGGACAGTGGACAGCGCTGGGAGCAACAAGTAGCTGGTAGACGTCGTTGTCGTATTGACCCATGATAGTTCCGAAACATCCTGTCACCAGCACGTATGGGACTGAGGAAATTATCGTTTGTGTCGACATAATAAAGCATACCATGGGTTCCAGTGGACATTGTAACTAATTCTAGCTCCGTTATTTGACTGTCAATGCTGATGAGTGACCAGTGAATTGATTTTTTGATCAGAGGATCTCCTTGGAATAAACTGGTTGTAATGACTGGTGACCGTCTATTAGTGGAACTTGGTGATTTCAACACTTGATTACTTTGCCAACTGGATGACTTCTATGGATGAATGTAGGACTGGGACCGGGAGGGATATTGATTGAGAACCATATCTAAATACATTATGATCTGCAATTCCAGCTGCTCCCCCCGCACAAGGTTACATGATGGACTGAAGACTGGATCGAGCACTCTTGGATATGACATAAGATTTGTTCATAGTTTTCTCCACAAGATGCTGTAATTATCAATAATTAACAGCCAAATTTGTGTTTTTGACTTAACTTCTGAGCATCCTCAGTATTGTATAAACGGGGGAAGCGGGTGGAGAGCTTGAGGCCATAAATAAAGCTGTATAGCAACCAAAGTGATTTATATTTAAACTTACCTTGGGTAAGTCTCATCATCTAAATTTCCATTATCAATTAAAAATAATATAGCAAGTTCATCATTTCTGGGCCTACTCCTTCGACCGTATGAGGTAGGATCGTATCCTGGGCCTTACTTAGGATTTATATGTTGGGTTCATAACCCTTTTCAGCAGTTCGGGCTGACTGTGTGAAAGGAGGAATTGAGCAGAGTCATATGCGACGTGGAGTATTATCTTCAACCCAGAGACCACCTTCAGTCCGTTTTTATGAGATATGGAGAAATAGGAAATATTGCCTATTCCAACAGATGATGAAGGAAGTAGTAGCAATAAAAGATACCCCTTTCCTCGTCTGATATAGATTTGCAGTTTGTGGAATCATTGATCACCGTACCGACTAGACTAAGTTATTCAAAATTATATGCTGTTCATTTATTTACAAATTTGTATTAGTTTTTGTGTGTAAATATTTTCATGCTTCCTTGCCGCCTCACTCGATTCTGTGTGTATGTGTGTGAGGAACTGGGCTTGATGTTTACTCAACGTTCCTACCTCTCCCCCTCCTCT
Source organism: Pseudobourletiella spinata (assembly GCA_009870155.1). Lineage (NCBI taxonomy): Eukaryota > Metazoa > Arthropoda > Collembola > Symphypleona > Bourletiellidae > Pseudobourletiella > Pseudobourletiella spinata. The sequence continues at coordinate 31,777 of WJFA01000500.1, forward strand.
GTAGTCCCACTCCCACTGCCATGCTGTTTGGATTCGAGGAAAAGGTTTCAGATTAGAAATAAAGGATAATGGTCCCCTTCCTGGTACGGAGCTCCTTTGGGAAAAGAATATGCAGTGGCACTGAGTGAGATTCTGGCGGAAAGGGGACGTAAAGGGCCAACTAATTTATAACCACGAGTTGATGGAAGGGAAAATTCTGGAATTAAAATCCATACCAAAAGGGGAATAATTTTTAGAATATGCGGATAAATATATTTCCCTTTCCTGGTTTCCACCAATCATCCCAGAGGAGAGGAACTATCTCAAATATTGTATGCCATGCCAGAAGCGGGCCTAGGAATGTAAAAGGGACTCCGTCAACAAGAGGCTCAATAATAAAGTTAAATATGTGCAGTCTCAGGCGAGTGTTATTAGGAAATTATAAATTGCTTATCCCACAACTCTTGTCGTCCTAAAACATTATTATTGTCCTGCGTGTGTTACTCTGTGATAAGGCGAAGCTCGAAGTCCAGGAGATTAGCATGTGGAGATAATTGTTGACACAAAGGAAATGCGATCCAACACTATGCCCCCACAACTTGGACGAGGGTTTCAACTCATCGAGAGTGAGGCTAACTGGCTGTGAGGTGCCAGGTACATGCTATTATTTGTACTCAACTCACTGGATGTAAGAGTGGTAACTTGTAGGCGAACCCTCCTATGCCGACCACATCTGTCACGGGCCCTGAGACACAAGAGAATTTACGTCTGAGCATCACGTTTTCCCACTGAGCACAGTTAATCTCGGGCCTCTTCATGTTGTTACTACACTTTTTTTGAGTAAAAAAATCCACAGAAGGCAGGAGACTTCCTTGCGTCAAAGCAATTGTTGGGGTACTTTGGGAAAACATTAGGAATTGGCCACGTTTAGGGTATAGTACCACAACATGAGGAAACCACCATTGAGGCAGTCAGCTATATATTATTACCGTGGAGTTGAGCACGTTGTTCGTCGGGTGCGTGGAGCAACACCCACGTAGAAATACAGACAGAGCCACCATGCGCTGGTGATCTTCGCCCGTGAAGTCAAAACCATGTCGTATGTATATACATGAGCCCCAATACTGGCCCCCCCCTTCGCTGAAACCCAACATTTCAGCCCTTTTCACACGTAAAAGGATGTGGATTTAAAGCGGCGGAGGAGAAGAAAAATCCAACGGAGCCAAGTTTTAATGGTACTGAGACGGCGGCCATAGGGGTGGGTATAATGGGTGAGCCTGTGTGTATTGTGTGAGCAGCCACTGGTATGACTTTCAAGAGAGGTTTAAATGGAAGAGCATTAGGGAAGTTCTATACATGAGATTGAATGAACAAAGTATGCATGTATTTGTGTGTGACTGTGTGTGTGTATATATATATATATACAGTCTCATCACGCTCCCACACACACTACTTACTCCCTCCGTCCATATACCCCGGCTTGAGCCTTCCCATAGGGCTTAGTGTGCTCTCTGCTCTTCGTAGAGTCGGGTGTGCTGCCTGTTGCTTCAACGTGATTCCATTGAGTGATTACTAGTGGATTTTATAATTATGCATCATAGGAGGGCAATCCTACTTGACTTAATGCAAGAAGAAAATCGTTTTGAGAGCTGGATCAAATAGTGTTTGCTGGAATCATCTCAAACTATCCCGCCCCCACATCCGCCGTATCCCCTTAAGAATAAACCAGTGTTCGAGGCAGAGGAGAGTATATATACGCATCCAGACGGACGTGGCATTCTCCAAGGGAGGAAGTTGGGGGACAAGTTGTGGCTGGAGTAGTTGTGGTCGTCGGGTTGTTGGTGATTCTCAGGCCTGACGGTATACATAAGAGAATTCCTCCGCGACATTCCAGAAGAGTATCCGTGAGGTCAGGCTGGCTGCAGCCAAGGGTGACTGCAGCGGTCGTGCCTGTGCTCCGTTCTCCCCTCCTCTTTGGCCATGTCCCAATTTGAGGTTGTAGTCCAGGATGACTACTCAAATCATTCCTTCTACTACTGGCCCTTCATGAACGGGACGAATGGATCCTCCTATGAAAGTATCCTCAATGAAGTGGTCTTCAGGATCTCATCCGACTACCACAAGTGGCTCCTGTCAATCTGTGGATGCATTTTAGTCGGTCTTAGCGGGATATTCCCCCTCTTAATTTTACCCTACGGTCCGGAAGGGAGTTCAAAATCAAATTCCGCATTTTTCAGTCCGGGTAAGTATATGTGGAGATTCAGTTGAAATTTTGTAGGTTTCCCCTAGACTAGTATGTCCCAGTGGATGCATAGTGCGGATGGGGCCTCCCGCATCGATGCTTTGCTCATACCGACGGGCTCACCGATTGGGCTGACTGACTGAATAGCTGAGTAACTGAGGTATTTGGAAATGTCTTAAGATCCTTCGTGTCACTCTCACCGTGCGCCAGTGAAGTTACAATGTGACAATGTGAGGATGGCCAACTGGTGGGTTTAGCCCTAATTTGTAAAGCTTGTCATACCTTTGAAAGGTTCTCATCCCATGTGCCTCAGCCCCATTCTTCACAATAGAGTCATTATTTGCCATTTCGTTAAAGTAATTGCGGGGCTCAATCTGTTATGTGGAACTGAGAAATCATGTCAGTGTTACTTCTCCCTTGTGCTGTCAATGTGTGACTGGACCAACTGTATGCCGTATGGAGAACATGACTGTCTAGAACGCTTCATCAGCCGACGAATGGGATATGATCCGCTGCTACTCCATTGTTTAATTAGGTGGGCTACGATAACATACAAGTCCAGTCCCGCAGCAAGGGTTTTGAGAAAGCCCAAAGGGATCTTCGGGAAGGGCTACTTTGTGGTAGGAATGCATCCGGGTATGGTTGGAACTGCACTAACCGCAAGCGTGTGCAGTGGTTCGATGCTACTGCAGTGAACGACGGCACCGCTGTGGTTGAGGTTAAAAGCTCTGCAATGGCTTCCGGGCAGAGGCACGCTATACTTCCTTGGGATGGTTAAACAGTGGTTGGTCGGAGAGGAACTTTTACTCACTCAGCTCACCTGTGCGGTGCCCGTGACTTGGTTATTTTGTGGACCAGTCAATGATCACATCCAAAGAGAGAGTACTTATCGACCCTGTTGGGTGAATCTTTTTGCTTGGAATCAGTCTGTGACCTTGTGAGGTGGGAAATCCGATTGATGGAACTACTTGGCAGGGGTTGCGTTGTTCAGTCTGTAGCCCGTGGCAGACACCTTTGCCTTCACTTTGCGGAGTCGGTGGTTGCAATGGGAACCAAAGGAGGTGGTAATTTTCGTAGTACTTACGATCCTCACCCTCCCCTCCTGCCGAAATCATAGTGGTCTCCTCACAGATGCGGTTATAGCTTCACCAGCCTGAGGTTCTTGTGCTGGAACGGGGAATGTTATTGGCTCACGACGGTCAGGAAGAAATGTGGATGGGGCACCTTTGTTTGATGGTGGGTCTCTGGTGGGTGATGAAACAGTAGATGATGTGGAGAAGCGTGCCTTCATAATTTCAGCCCATAAGGTGGAGAAGCGGGTGCAGTGATGTGCTATGGGATTTCTATTCAGGCACACTATTTATGCATGCTCTTGCATCAGCTCTCCCATTCAGCCTTTTCCCGACAACTCCTCTGTCATTACTGCTTCTGAGCGCATGCACGTGTACGGGTGTACATGCTGTGGTTTGTCAGGAGGGCAAATAGGAGATTTTCCTCTGTTTGAGGAACTGTCAAATGAAAATCAATATGGTAATCATCGAGATGAGCCCCTTTCTCACATATTTCCTTAAAGAAGGAAATCAAATTTCATCTACAGCAGAGCGTGCTTCGGTTGACCTTTAGAGAATTGACTGACACCGGGCCGATTATTGCCTTTGTGTCAAGCAGTATGACAAGTAAGACAGTACTACATGGCTCATTCTCCCTGCAGTTACCCCCAGTCTATGCTCAGCTATCATCCAAAGGCTAAATCCTCTGCGACTTCAAGTGGAACTCATGGGGAGCGTTGAAAATTTTTATTGTAGATTGTCATAAAGCTCAAGTAGAGTAGCAATGCTAGTTGGACCAGAAGCTGCTGATTATTATGCAATATATTTCTGCCACTAC